>JAABNY020000108.1:28307744-28323374 GCA_015164015.2 Brevimyrus niger | reverse complement strand
TGGCGTAAACAGAATGAGAACATGGATCCATCATGCCTTGTTACCACTGTGCAGGCTGGTGGTGGTGGTGTAATGGTATGGGGGATGTTTTCTTGGCACATTTTAGGACCCTTAGTGCCAATTTGGCATCGTTTAAATGCCACGGGCAACCTGAGCATTGTTTCTGACTGTGTCCATCGCTTTATGACCACCATGTACCCATCCTCTGATGGCTACTTCCAGCAGGATAAATGCACCATGTCACAAAGCTTAAATCATTTCAAATTGGTTTCTTGAACATGACGTACTAAAATGGCCCCCACAGTCACCAGATCTCAACCCAATAGAGCATCTTTGGGATATCGTGGAATGGGAGCTTCGTGCCCTGGATGTGCATCCCACAAATCTACATCAATTGCAAGATGCTATCCTATCAATATGGGCCGACATTTCTAAAGAATGCTTTCAGCACCTTGTTGAATCAATGCCATGTAGAATTAAGGCATATTAGTATGGTGTTCCTAATAATCCTTTAGGTAAATTCCCCAAAATTTCTAAATTTACCCAAAACAACCTATAACCAAACAGAACTTATTGTCTCCCAACAATCTATCAAATACATTAGTGATGTTGCCCCGAGTTGCAACATCACTTGCTTTTGCTCAATATCGTCTCTATGGAATCCAATTTTTTCCACCCAGCGAAAGACAAATGTCTTTTGATGATCATTTCTTGTTCCTGCTCACTCATTTTGTTTAATTTCTCACATACTGTACTCACTACACTGTCTGTGAATGAGTCCGGCAGCAAGCATACGATTATGAATACTGCAAAACCAATAACTCATGCAAAAGCAGTGGCAGAAATCTTTACACTGATGTAAAAAAATACACAAGATGATCTTGAAAAGGAACAATCAGCAAAAACTGTGTTCAAAAATAACATTGCTTACCATAAAATACTGTATACTCCAGTGTAATGTCTAGACAGTATGATGGTATCAAAAAAAAGGTCACCCAACCCTAATCCCAACCCAGTTGACTATTGCGGTCCTTGCAATGTGGCAATCTCATGTGCATAACATATTGTACAATGTCAACATTAAAATTAATATTAATATATTAATATATCACCCATACCTACTATATATATTTAGTCAAATCAATGAAAATTAAATTCACAATAATATATACTGAGTACATGGCTAACAAGCATTTTCTCTAGGATCTAGAATTAAACCTACCAGCATTGTTATTTTCTGCTGAGTAGTTACTTCGGGTCGGGCATCAAGTCTTCCTGAGTGAATCTACCTTTGGGCTTGGCTTCTCAGATCCCTTCTACCCATCACTACACGGTTTATTTGCCTATCCCAGGTCTCCCTTAATGGTGCATTAATGGCAGGGATGTAAAACCGCAAGGTCAGTTAAAGTAACGTTTCCATTGTTAAAACACGTAGACATTTCATTCCACGACAGTAAGCATGGCATCAATGTAAGCTGTTATTTGTGAAAGCGACGGGGTTACTAAATAAGCAGATGCCGTCCACTCAGGCTGTTTTACCTCATTTTTTTTTTACATGAAAAGGGTTTTACCCCCTTAGGCAATATTTTCCCTCATTTTTAGCTTCACCAGTTGTTTTTAACTCCTCTACAGGCTTCAGTCTTCCACTCTGGATTAAGGCCCCCATGTGGTGTCCCACACCAAAGTGGTGGCACTTTTCTTAGATAGAATTTAATTTCCTTAGATAGGCTTAAATTTCCCAACATACTTTGAATAAAGCAAGTTATTTCCAGGCCCCACGGCCCCGCTGGGCTGTAAGGTTTTTATTGATTCAGCTGTGCTAGGCTTTGCCTTGAATTAAGTCAGGAATATTATACCCTTAAAAACCTGGGATTCCGGACTGAATTCCTAGCACATCGGCAAGCCTTGCTTCTGTGAGTCTTTGACTGCCTTTATAAACCCTGTCTGTGTGGGTTTCCCTGGCATTTGATATGTTACTTGGAAAGAGGCTTCCGGGACGCCTCAGCAGCTACTCGCTGTTTTTGTGCATCCTGCCTGGTGGCTGAGATCAAGCCAGTGCCGTTAAATGTGACACCTAATTGGAACAGCCAGGAGGAGCCGAAGGAGGTGACATTGTGAGCTTGTCGGACACGACGGCCGCTCCAGGAAAACTATGCAGGACAAGCCAGGTGCAGGAAAAAAAAAAAAAAACGACGCAGAAATGGATGTGAGGCTATTAAAGATTCATTTATAAAATGCACTGTACAGTAACTGCAGGCACACATTCTGCCTTTTACTTGAATACTAAAGTATGTTGAGTGATAACAGTGGTGACAGTGCATTATAAATATCAGTTCTGCGGAGGCTGCCATGACTGTATTGTGCTGCATAGGGGAGTCATCCATATGGTTTGGGATTAAGTTGAGCTGCACTGGTGTTTCAAATGAGTTTGGCTATATGGAATAAATCCAGGCGTGAGTGCAGAGGCTTTGGTCATTAATAATTAAATGCAATTGAGCTCATTGTTGGCTGCCATGAATAACCGTCTTGCTGGTGTATTGAGCTCTGGCCGAAGAAGTTTCCAGTGGCCGAGAAAGAAGCTCTTTGCTGGCGTGTCGCCTTCCAGAGACCTGCAGTATCGCTGCTTAAGAGAATCATGGCCAGTTGGGCCTGGATCTTCATAGGTGAGGTGGTCGTGTGACAGTGTGAGTGCAGGACAGCTCCTTCAGCATTGATTATCTGGTGTGAAAGGGAGGACTGTGTGCTCTGCATTTAGTGTGTATGTGTGTGAGTTTGTATGCCGCAGGCTTTGTAATGATTTGTCTTTAGATCCAGCATTCAGTACAGCCAAATACATAGATGACGTAATGGATTCTTGCCCAAAAACGTTCCATAAACCTGTCAAGGGCGGAGTCTGGTCGCTCTGATGGCCGCCGTACTCAGGGAGTAGCTCTTGCTGTGGCGGATCAGCTCCTTTCCATGGTATCTGATGTCACTCCATTCATATTATGAGGCTCAGGCTCTCCTTGGGTGTCTTGTCTTTCGTGTCAGTGTTTGCTCTGACCGCGGTGAGCGATCGCTCATTGAGGGAGAAATTTTACTCCTTTGACCTGGTGGTTGGTGGGTGCCCACAAGGTGACATTCCCCTGGTCATAGGTGACCTCGGTGGGACCGCAGGCATTGACGGAGCTGGCTTTGAGGACTGTGTGGGTCCGGTGACCGGGGTGAAAGTGGCTCCGTGTTCCTTGACTTTGCGAAAGGTGTGAGTGTAGCTGGATCCTGGCTTCAACGCCCTCAGCCGCGTCGTTGGACCTGGTACTCCGATACTGGTGGTGCAGCGGAGGAGATCGATCACGTCTTCGTGGGCAGACGCTGGAGGCTCCTGCAGAACTGCAGGGTATACAGAAGTGCCCAGTTTGTGAATTCTGACCACAGACCCGTTGTTGCTACTCAGATCCAGCAGGCTACCACCTACTAGGAGTATGAGGCTGGAGTTTAGTTTACCAGATTGACCAGAGTAAGATGGTGAAGATGGTCTCTTGGGCCCAAGAGACAAGATGTTCCATGTGCCAACCCAGATGGGCCGCCTCACACTGGGACCCAGGTGCGAGGCTGCAGCGGGCGCCGCCTCAACACCACCTCACCAGCTCCGATCCCCAACTGGCCTTATTAGCTCTCCGATGGTTTCAGCTCTTCCAGGGATGAGTCTCCCGAAGGCTTTCCCTTCTTTTTTTTTGTATCTTTATTCACCATGTTGGAGTTACATCAGTAAGAAATACCAGGCCTTCTGGATTTGGGGAGCTGGACATTGTCTCTCCATATCAAAGTATTTCATACATTCACATCTATATATATGCGGCCAGGAGGCTGTTACCTTCCCCATATAGCAAAGGCCATTCATCGCTCTGTATGCTGAATGGATTGGGAAAACTGGGAATGCAGTGGAGTACATAAATGGGATACCGGCGCCTAAGCAAGACATCTGTCCTCTGCAGCATGAATGACAATTGCTGATATATGTGGGACAAAAACTCATTATTTTATCTCATTTGTTTGCTCCATGGCAGCAATCTTCCATAGCCTGTAAGAGGGAGACTAATAAAATGAGAATGATTCATGTTTCACGGTGTTTAACCCTCAGCTACTGTGGAAAGGCAGATGTGATTTGCATTTGGAAATGATTTGTTGAGAATGCAGGAACAACTATGAAAAAGGAGAGAACCCCAATTCAATTATCCCTGTGATTCTTGTCACAGCTGACACAGGAATGGTAAATTAAGGCCGGATGTTTCATGAGATGGGCTTGTCTGTGAAGCTGCATAGTGCATGTAATTCATTGTGTTGCACTGTATGATGTACAGGGAGGGATTTCTTCACGCTGCTTGCTTTCAAGATAACACAGTCCTTGCAAGTTGCCCTGAGGGGAAAGTGGAGAAGAATAATGAACTGCAACTGGATTACAGTGCCGCTATAGTCCTGCAGCTGTGAATCCTCTGTGGAACCCAGCCGATGTGAGGCTGTATGTTCGTCTCAATTAATGGAACAATGTGCCGTTTGCACAGCAGAAACATCCAGAGCAGTGATAAAATAAGAGGAGCAGTAATAACAAATCCTGTATTAAAAGCCAGTATTACTCCAGGTTTTGAGAAACTACATGCGGCTCCTCTCTCCATTGTGGTCGAGATCTCCCATCTCCTTGTAGGCAGTCTGTGCTGTTCGGGAAGCAGGTTCCCGTTTTCCCTTCACCTTCGATTCTTAGGCAACACTCTCAAAATTGATTTACACTTTTGCGTCAAGCCTACACAAAGCTTATGCCATGGCCCAGGCAAGTGGCCTATGCTGTTGAAAACATTTACACTTGTGAGTAGTCTGCGTTGCCGCAACGTGTAATTACAATTCTAGAGGGGTGTGTGTCAGGCTACAGCAAAGGCTATGGTGTAGAGAGCACAGCAAAGCCATACAGATGGCATAGACTGTATGGAGTATAAATCAGCCTTCAGAGAACATGCATCTTCTGCCTGTTTCCCCCAGGCCTCAAGATCCAGCTATGACAATAGATTCCAACATCTGTTAACTGCCGGCTTATAACTGAAATCTGGACTGATATTTAGCATTGTTTGTGTTTTAGAGTCAGTGGGGAATATTTACTGCTCTGTCTTCTCTCTCCCTCTTAAAGGCGACATGCATCTCTGCCTGTGGAATTTGGTGAGACCCATGGTGGGATTATGTTGCCGATGTGCAGGAGACGCCAGCCCTACCACAAATGGAGGTCTGAGTCCTTCAGGTAAATGAGCTTTTATGTACCTATTCTGCGTGGTTTTAAGGTCCTATCTGTTTCCTGTCTGTTTTGGTTAATGGAGTGACATGCAGAGTCCGCCTTCCTTAGGTGGATATAGCAGAACTTATCTGTCGTCAGGTCTGCCGCTGTTTTTTAATGCTTTGAGAGCCATGCTAAATTTTGTGCGAAACAGCTTGAGCACCACATTGCGCACATATATAATATTTGGTGCTTTCATTATATTAAAGATGCCTCATCTAAACAGAGCAGCTGGCAGCATGATGTTGGCCAAAATGCTTGTGTTTACAGTGGAGTTTGCTGGTTGTACCGTTAAAACAGGGCAGTCTCCTTAGCAGCAACAGATTGTCAGCTTCTGGAAAGATCTCAATTGGTCTCTAACCACAGACTCTAACTGTCTCCTGTTTTTTTTTTGTGAATATGTTTATATGTTTCCTGTTTCTTTTTGCTGTCATGCTCTACTACTAGAGGGGACTGACATCCAAATTCCTATGTGACCCCATCCTCCTTGGGTTTATGGGAAATTCTAAGCATCTCAGCACTTTACTATTTGATGTTGCAAAAAAAAAAAACCTATAAAATTCTGGCTGAAAAAAATTCTTTGCTGATTTATTTATGATCATATGAATACTTGAGTGAGCCTGAATAATGACTGATTATGGCTGTAGACACATAACTCCCAGTCAAGAGCTAGATAAAGTAACTACCAGAGGAAAGTATACTCCACCATCAAGCTGTTCTCCCCCCCTGCGCAGCCAAGATTCGCTGCAGCCATGGCTTTTCGCCAATTAGCAGTACTGTACTACTTGCGATTACTTCATAGCACATTTGGCTGCATCTGTAAGACTTAGATAAAAAGGTGAGAGACGGGGAAAGATGAAACAGTGGAAGAGACAGAGCAGTGAAACATGGCCTTCAAAAGGCTTTCTGAGGAGCTGAGTGAGCAGCACACACGTCTACAGTACTTCGGTTCTGCATGTGAAATAGTTACCACTCGGTTAGACTTGGAGCAAACCCAGAGCATTTGCCCTGTAAAACACAGACATTTCGAAGTCATGTATAACAAATAAATAGTGTTGAGAGTATGAAGTCTTGCAATGGTTATTTGTTATAAATATTTGCCTGCATTTCAGGAATGAAGGTTTGCAGTGTAGAGTGCTGTGTATTATTTCAACATGCAAGAACACCTACAGACGTAAAGGCACCCGAGCTCTGCAGCATGTCATAAGATCTTCAGGCCTGATGCTGAGACATGATTGTCACATCTGCTCTGCAGGCTCTGACTTTGCCACCCTAATGATCTGTGTGCTCTGCGGTGGACTGGGTGGCAGCCCACGGTGTTAGCGTCCATGTCGTCCTCTATTCACTCTCGGCCGTAGGAAGGAAATGAGGTAGAGCCTGCCTTAGGAATTAGCATTTCATTGACATTGTTTGAAAAACGTCTTAAGGCTTAATTAACAGCAGAACAATCACACACCAAGTCCTGTTATTTAGTTATGGGGAAATATTGGGCAGCTTTATTGTTTTCATTTCACTGCTATGTATTTATGTGGGATTAGTCCTATGTGTGGGTTTAATAGTGGAGATTAAGGAGCTGGACTAGAGACCAGAGAGAAACGGGTCTGGGTCCCTGAGGGGGTGGTGGGGTGATCAGCCGCTGTATGTTTGAAAAGCCACTTTAAGTGGCATTCAATTAAATTGCTACTTAAATTAAACAACTTTAAAAAAAAAAGAAAACAAAAAAAATGAGGGGTGAATGTAAGAGACCCTGCCTTTTAATTCTGTGAGTGCTGCTTTATGAGCCTCTAATGAGAGCAAAGTGAAGATGCGGCTGTAAAGATGTCGCTCTCCCTGGCTGGCCGTTTCTCACACGGTCTTGCCTGCTGCAGCTTCTGCTCCATTCCTTTCATTTCCCCCCTTATTCCCTAGAGCAAACACTGCAAGACGTCACGAATGAGGCAGTAATGGAGGGTGCAGAGTGGCGTTGTGTTTACTTATTTTATGGCACCTTTACTAGCCTTCACCACTCTGTGTTCCCAGAATGCTTAGTGTTGCACTTTGCCTGTTGATTTGTTGTCTTATTAGACTCCTGCTGTGTTGTACGGTGCTGTATAGCTCTTCCTCCAATACTGCCTACACATTTAACTGGGCTAGTTAACAGCTGTATGTTTGTTATGTGCTACTTCCTACACATGTTACTTTAATAAATGTAATTGCCCTCCATCCAGCTAAAATTTGGAGTTGTGTTGAGATACTGCTGACCACAGATGAATGGGCATCTACTAAGATGGTGTGAAGATGCAGTACAAGGGTCGGCGTATGTAGGGGCAATTGGAGTGATGGTCAGAGATGCTGAAGGACCAGTTACTGGTTGCGTTACTGGTTTCAACTCAAAAGTAGGACTGTCACAATCCGGAGGAAGGAAGGTGCAAAATTCAGTTGTGTCACTTTTCCTGCGCTAAAAGTTTCCGGGAAGTCTTTCCCTTCCCCATTAAGCCGGTCTTTAGAAGGAAGCAGACCATATATCAGTTGCAGCTCATAAAATACAATATTGAGCAGCTAAGTAGCAGAGTGGGTCACAGAGGGCAGTGTGAAGGTCAATACGAGATGTTCCTTTGATGCTCTTCTGGACAAATGGCTCAGCCTTCGACTGCTCTTTGGTACTTGATCTGGCCACAATCTGCACAATGCCAAAAAAAGCAGCTGCGCTATATTTTACCCCAGCACATGCTTGCTGCCTCTGTGCCTCTGGGAACAAGTCACAGCAACATCAGGGGGCCTGACTTATGGCCCATAAGGCTTCAGTCATCCTGAAAATCCATTTACTTACTGCACGCTCTTCACATTAGATTCCAATAATGGTGAAAAAGCTCACATTATCTTGTGGAGTCAGGGTTAATATGGCCGCATACTGTATGGCGTGACATTGGTGGAGTGGAGCGGGGGGGGTCAGGGTGCTAAACAAAATCATTTTCTGTAACCTTTTAAAAAGGTTGCTTGTGTAATGAACTGACTGAAGGGATCCGATTGCAGGGTGAATGTGGGTGAATCTCAATATGTGTACTTGACCGTACTTGTGTTCTCATCCACCCTTTTGACACCATCTTTCTTTGCTGAAGGCCAGTTCCAATACTAAGAAAACAAGTATAGTGGATGGTAAAAATCCCCAGAGGTTGGTCTTGCCCCACCCCAAATGTCATGGATACATTGATTGCGTCTTTGCTCTAAGATTCATTGCGCCCCACGTTTGTTCCTGGAAGTTAGCAAGACCGATTTTGCGAAGACCACAAGTACGATCTTTGCGTTCTTGATATTGAGATTCACCCTTGATGTGTAATCTAGAGAAGCTATTCCATCCAAAATCAGAAACACAGGTACAGGCAAGAGTTTGATAATGAACAGGCGGGCAGCGAAGCAACCAAAGCCTAGAAAAGACAAAGACTGGATATGGAGTCTTAGGAAGTCAAAAATACAGGTCATTCACAGAGATCAAGTTAAACATGGGAAATGTTTGGTATATTGCAGTCACTCAATCCTTCGTGGAAAACTCTAGGCTTAAATCAGTTAGTCAATCACTGAAGAGGAGTTGTAGCTGTTCAGTATTTTGGGGAATATGATCACTGGAGGTTCAGGTGAGTCTGGGCGTGGTTGAGTCTGGGCGTGGTTGAATCTGGGCGTGTCTGAGTCTGGGCGTGGTTGAATCTGGGCGTGGTCGAGTCTGGGCGTGGTTGAATCTGGGCGTGGTTGAATCTGGGCGTGGTCGAGTATGGGCGTGGTCGAGTCTGGGCGTGGTTGAATCTGGGTGTGGTCGAATCTGTGCGTGGTCGAGTCTGGGCGTGGTCGAATCTGGGTGTGGTCGAGTCTGGGCGTGGTTGAGTTTGGGCGTGGTCGAGTCTGGGCATGGTCAAGTCTGTTCTGACGCAGGTGTTGCAGATTCTCCTACTTGCAGTCAGCAGTGCAGTGTCAGGCATAGTGTGGTTTAGTTCTCAATCAGGTGGTTTAGCACGACTCAGTGATTCAAACTTATGAAATCCCCTACAAGGTAAGTTTCTCTCCTAAGTTCAATGGCTCTGGAAAATGTGGATGTAAGCATGCTTCTTGAATAGCCTTGTTTTTCAAGGAAGTAGCTCAACATTGCCTAAAAACATATCATAGGAATACCTTTTCATGTCATCATTGGATTCTATTTTGTATTTCATATACTTATTCAAGGAATTTGAACATAAAAAATTTGCACTAACACTAGACTTTTACAAATATTCCTTACAATATATTTTGGTTTCTAGCAAAAGGCAATTTTAATCTAAGGACTGACCCCCAAAACACTCAGCATCTTCAGATATTACATACATACTCAGCAACTGATAAAATTTGCATATCCTTGTTAACATGTTTACGATGAAAATCCTGTTAGTCTCAAATACTAAGTTCATTGGGCTTCAGGCTGCGTGGCAGAAGAATATCTCTGTTTGTAAAATGTGACTTAATTTTCTCTACAGACAGTAGGGGCAGTGTGCTGATAAATATCTAATGGAGGAACAAAAATTGGCAATAAGCATTTCCAATGGAAACCAAACTGTTGTGAAGCAAAGTAATTGCTGTGGGATTATTACAGTTACGTTGCAGTTCTAAGGGAGAGACACAAAGGTGATGCCTCTGCAGCGTGTCTCCGGTTATTTGCTAAGAGACGGGTCACATAAAACTCATTCATGCATTATTAAAGCGTTTACAGTGCTTCCTCAGACTGGTCACCTCTCCAACACTTAGTTTATCTGGGGGTTGTCTGCCCCCTGGTGGTGACCAGTGGCATTTACCTGAACATTACTTGAATAATATGAATGGAGATCGGATGCCAGATTTGAAATTGTTTGTTAGGAGTAAATGGGGGGGTTCAGTGTCTGCTTTTTGATGAAAGTGTGGACCAGTCCCATGAAATCAATGACCTGTGGAATTTTTAATTAATTAAAAAAAATTATTATAGGTATTTTGAAGGTATCATTCATCAAATGTGAGGGCAAAGCACAATATTGATTTTATACCACATAAACGTTGCAGGCAATGTTAGAAAAAAGCACACATTTATCCATCTTTCCATACATTTTCTGTTAGCACTTGCCCCTGGTCGCGGGGAGGGGGCGGGGTCGGGGTTGGGGGGTCCTGAACCTATCCTGGAGGCTATGGACGCAAGACAGGGAACAACCCAGGATGGGGCGTCAACCCATCGAAGGGCACACTCACACACCAGTCACTCACTCACACCTGAGTCACTCACACACCATTCATTCACACACCAGTCACTCACTCACACACCAGTCACTCACTCACACACCAGTCACTCATTCACACCCAAGTCACTCACACACCATTCATTCACACACCAGTCACTCACTCACACACCAGTCACTCACACGCCATACACTCACACACCATTCATTTACACACCAGTCACTCACTCACACACCAGTCACTCACTCACACACCAGTCACTCACTCACACACCAGTCATTCACACACCATTCATTCACACACCAGTCACTCACACGCCATTCACTCACACATCATTCATTCACACACCATTCATTCACATTCACACACCATTCACTCACACATCATTCACTCACATTCACACACCATTCACTAACCCCCACACACCAGTTTGGTAACTACACATATTTTCCTTTGATTATCTTGTGTCTATATGGTGGGTGCCTCAGAATTCACAGATGTGGAATTGGTCACATTAATTCTGGGTTAGCAAGCTAAGTGATGTGAGATGAAATGCACCACTAATGTGTTTAAATGAAAGCGAAAAGCCCTCCAGAGACTCCAGATACTTCCCAAAGTCTAAAGACCTACAGTTAGGCTATTTAGCATCTCTAAATTGTCAGTAGTCTATGTCTGTGCAATGGATGGGCTGGAATGCTGCCCCTTGGCCTTGTGCTCCTTGCTGCCTGGGAAAGGCTCCAGACCCCCTTGACCCAGTCCAGGGATTTAGCATTTATAAGGACTGATGGAACAGGATTCCAGATAGACTAGAACAATTTGTGTTGCATAATTTTAAGAGTTTGAGAAAGAAAAATATTGCTTTCTGCATTGAGAACGTGGATATTGCTGTGTTAATTCTCTGATTTATAGGAGCAGCTTACGGTTTGATTACTGTGCGAAATGATGACAAAAAAAGGCTTCTGCAGGGATGCCAGCTCTGTGATTCTCTGCGTCACAGGAGAACCGTTTGCCGGCCAGTGCCTGTGAGAGCCGGAAGGCTGCAGGCTAGACCCCAGCTGTGGACGCTCTGCCCTCACTGCAGTGCTGCTTCCGCCTCCATCCTCGCCAAATTGCTGTTCAGGCTTTCACAGGGGATCTCACTGTTTTTTTTGGGGGGGAAGGCAGGGATGAGTCTGTGTGTATGCAGTGCATATGCAGTGCGCATGCAGCGTGTATGCAGTGTGTATGGAGTGCGTATGCAGTGTGTATGCCATGCCCTGCCAACTGAATCCAGCTAGCTGCCTGTCTGTGTCTCTTTCTTTCCTGACAATGGCATGTCACATTCAAAAAACACATACAGCTCACAGAAAGTCTTAGGACACTTGCTTAATTCAGTAAAAATATTGGTTTATATTTTAATATTTTATTGGTTTATTGGTTTTATAAAAAAACATTATTGGTTCATTTGATTACAAAAAAATATGTCACATTACAATTAAAAAGGGCATTGACAAGCAGTCTCATTGAGACTTCGCAATAACATACTGTAAAGCACCAAACATTAGTGTTTAGTGTCCCTTGGTGAGCCAGTGGCTACAATTACAAATAATCCAAAATGGGAAGAACAGAACCAAACCAGTAGGTCAAAAAAACTACACCTAATAAAAATAAAACATCTGTGTGGAAGATATATCCAGGTATGATAAACACTACTTGTCAAAGGACTTTTGTTATGAGGACAATAAATCTGACATTTTAACCAAATTAAGCAAACATCCCTAGACTTTCTATAGGGGATACACACCTGATGCACTAACTATGCAGCATTAATGACACCAAGCACTTAGCCTTTTTTCACGTCATTGAATTTTCTTAGACAGTGCGGTAGCAGCCATCGTCCGCCAGGGGGCTAAATGCTTACTAATTCCTGCCATTTACCAGTCTTTTTTTATTGCATTGCTATCACAGAGACTGTGGTTGGCATGGTGCAGTGGGTTGGTGAATTGCTTTGCACTAGTTCGTATTGCAAAGGTGAAACAGCCACGTGAACATGTGTCAAGCGCATGAACAAGACAGGAAACTGGCCTGCTGCATACAATTCACTATGCTGTGGACAAGCGAGGGAAAGTTATTGCCTGTATTTTTTGCCACTGTTGCTTGTTTAGGAAAAAAATGAAAATGCAACATATGGCTGATCAACCCATAGAGCTGCTGGTGGGTTTAGCCAAGACAACGCTGGCATTTTTCCTTCCCAAGACTCAGCCACTAGCCAGTAGGCTCAAACCTCGCCTTTTGTACTGGAACAATGTCTGTTCCATTTGTTGTGGCTCTGGAAGCCGTGACTGAAGTATTCTTTACCATTTTTCGCAGAATTAAGAATAAGAAACCAAGCAATTAGCCGTGGTAGTTATTGTCACACACAAAGGGATTCAACTTGCCATTGTGTTTGCAAACGATTAAGGCCCTGATCACACACCGCTGAGGCCGACTAGCATAGACTGCGGCTGCCATCAGCAGCAGCTGGGTTTGTTGCTTAGCATTAGATGACAAGCACACGAGAATTTCATAGACAATTTCATATTTTGGGATATATTTTTACTGTAGGCCCCACGCTTTGCTAATTGGCATTAAGCAGCTGTGCAGCTATAGCATACCATGTTTCTTTGCCTCAGCTGAAGCCTTTGTGATGCTGCTTGTTTCCCAGCTAAGATTCCTCAGTGTGGAGCCCCCTTCACAGGCTTCCGTTCACATCTGTTGATGATCAGGCTGTTTCTCTCTGCAGCCACCAGCATGGAATGGAGGAGGCGGCCAGTAAGACGACTGGCTGATTGTGACCTGCGGGAATTTGGGTGTCTCCATGTCACAAAAACATCAGGACACAAATACAGACACAGTCTGAAAAAATATATAGATACTAAGAGACCCAGACAAAAGCACAAACAGGTGAAAGTTACTGAGGACCTGGTTTGTTTTATCTGACTGGCAGATTACAACACTGTATCGTAATTGTTCTTATTCTGTAATTTTGGTTGCATGCAGCCTGTAATGCAACCTAATAACACCGTCAGTCCAGTGAAATCACAGCATATCTGAAAAGCCGAAACAATTTCTTCTCAGCCTTAAAGAGGACAGTCATCATTAAGTTTCATTAGCTCTGCAGTCTCCAAGTGAACTGGATTATTTTATTTGATTTCAGAGTTGTTTGTTCTTCTAAGTTGTAAAATGCATTTTCTGTTGGTCACCTAATTGCTTTTCATTTCTATGTTTGGTAAATCATGATGACTTCGGCTGAGCTTGTTTGATTTAAGCTGAGAAAATACTTACAGTAAGGCTTTAGCTCTCACCCCCACCTCTAACCCATGTAATTACAGTTGCGGAAGCTTGTTTGATCGATATTATTTCCAAATTTCCACTGTATTCCTCCATTAGGAGTAACTTGTTGGATTTAAGGTATCACAGTTCAAATGGACATTTGATATTCCTTCAGTTACATTTTGCCCCGACTATTTTAAATCCGACAAGTTACCCCAATAAGCCAGTAACCCCGCTTCGTAGTACAGGGGGGTAGTCAGAGGAGTGTAAAAGCAAGATTTGCGCACATTGTTTGAGGTGGAGTACGGCAGGTTTAGTAAAGTCAGAGACAAACTGACCCTGATCTGTCCCCCCACTTTTGGGGGGAAAAAAAAAAAAAAATTTGATAAGTAGCATCCCTAAATAGGGTCGGATACCGTAAAGTTTGAACTCATCAAACTACTCACAGCGTGTGTTTCTTGCAGGTAGGAATGCACTCAGACGCGCGTTAATAAATTGGTTGAGCTTCAGGGGACACTCAAAGCAGCGGTTCTGTAGACCCTGATACTGTGAAAGGCTGCTGATCCACACCCCCAAACACACTGACCTTTCTTTGTAATGCCTCATCTTATATGATCTATGACCGGATTAACATTTTATTAACGTCCATTGAATGGTTCTCTGATTCATCATAGCATGACATATTATTAAAAGAGTCTCTTTCTTGGGACTCTTTGCAAGGTTGTCCTGTGTTTTATCAGTACAAACGATAAACTTGCTTTAGCATTTTCTGTCATTGTCCTGGCATACCCATAATTTCCAGACCAATCCACACCTTTTTCCACAATGGGTACTTACAGTACTTTAATAGTGACCATGGGGGTTATAGATATAATATTAACAAATCTCTGTTTGAGATGACTATTGGCGTATAAGAGGGAATGCTTTGTCCATGGCTATTGTAGATGTGGCACTTGACATCAGACACCCTGAAGGACCAGCTGGATGAGACGGATAAGGACCAGATATGATCAGGACTCTCCAGCCCTTCCATGTGTTTATCTTTAAATAGCAGCTGTAAAACCTGAACAGCTTCCAGCTCCACAAACCACCGTGCTGGTGCATATGTTAGGGTCAGCTGGTTGCAGCATGTGCTTCAACTGTCAATAGGAAGTGCATCGGTGTTTGCTCAGGCTCCTGCGTGTGCCATCCAGCTGCTTAGTATTCTGGTCCCTGTTCACACATACACACACGTACACGCAGACAGACGCCTACCTCCGTCACGTTAGCAAAGGAGCTCAAACAGGCCTGGCAGGTTTGTCCAGCATAGTCAATCCACAGTAAGCGTTGAGGCCCTTTTGAATCCTCTGTGTGTGTTGCAGTACTCCATACTCCATACCGCATGACTTGAATCCTCACATTTCAGAGGGTGCTGGCTCCTGACTGTCAAGGAGCGTGTCAGGCTGTTAGCATATTCGCAGTCTGTGGAAGAACTTCACTGTCAGCACAATTCACAGCATCACATTACTGCTGTTGTGCTTCTAACTGCAATGTGTCGTTTACAGGACACAGCGATGAAAAGGAAATCCGATAGTATTCAGAATGATGACATAATCACTTTTTTATTTGTCTTCATTAGCACTTTAAGTCTGTAGGATATAATAGTACAGGATTCTGGTATGCAGCTCACAGTGGTGTACTTTCGTGTTCACCTTAGCGTAGCCCTCTACTGCACTGCGTTCACCTTAGCATAGCCCTCTACTGCACCGCGTTCACCTTAGAGTAGCCCTCTACTGCACCGCGTTCACCTTAGCGTAGCCCTCTACTGGACAGCGTTCACCTTAGCGTAGCCCTCTACT
>JAABNY020000108.1:28269495-28290768 GCA_015164015.2 Brevimyrus niger | reverse complement strand
TTTCCATCTGCAGCAGTTGGATTTAATCTTTTTGTATTAGCATATTTCAGATGATGAAAGAACATGTTTTCTGTTTATCTAATTAAAAAACCATGGTGCAGCAGTTTCTCAGTAAGAGTCCTGTACCAGTTCGGCACCCTCTGGCACAATAATTAGTCTGCAGGCCCCTCCCCCACCCTCCATACCTACATCTCCGCTTTTTCCTGCCGTTGTTGATGTTGAAGGTGTTTATTACTTCATTAAAGCTCCTCAGTTTAGATGCTCCCCTTGGCTTTGAGCATGCTGACCTTTTGGTGGTAGTCTGTAATGTAGTGGGTTGAATATAAAGTAAATGTTAAGCTATATGTCTTTTTATAAATGATTTTGTGTACAATAAGCAAATATATACAGGGATATTTTTTGTATCTCTCAGTATTGCTATACTTTGCTATACTAAAAGAATAGCATAAACTAGCACTTTTTTGCATACGCTGTGACAATGTCGAGAGCATGAAACTACAGTATAACGATTGCATCTATTTAGTCATTCATCATGTGTTATGAAACTGCACAAACCACCAATTCAGTCTGTTTTTCTTTTTTTTTCATTTCTTAAATTGTTTACCCACCCACGGAGTTATGACATCTATTTTTAAATTCTACTCATTTTACTACTAGAAAATATGACAGTATTAGCATTTTAACGGCCATCTCGAAGCAAGACAGTTAAGTAGAATATAATTACTTATTGCTCCCATGGGCCTGTTCTATTAAAAGCCAACACTTCACATTTAGTTGACCTTTGTCAGGCCACTGCAAATGTGTAGAGGGGTTCAGCTTCACTATTAGCAGTAGTACCTGAAAGAGACTGCAGCAAAACATCAGTGGTACATTTCCTCTCAGTATGGGAAGCTACCAGACTGAAAGGCCGTATTTGCTAAGCTGTGAAAATTTCTTATTAGTTACACTGCCATCTGTGGTAAGTGGGCCTGTTCCTTTTCTTGTGACACACCTGAACAATGTATTACAAAATGAACATGCATTGTGTGCGACGTGTCTAACTGCTTTGAGCCACTGAGTCAATGGATTTTTCATCCTTTCCTTATCAGTTGATTGTTTGGTATAATTAGTGGTAAAGATAACGATACAATCAGTTTGCATTGTGAGCTCGAATGCTGGATGACAGCTCCGTTCGAATCAAATTAAGCATTTTCCCAGTTTCTCCCTCTCGACACGACTTGTCAGCACCCATTGCTTAAGCCTGAGCTGCACTGCAATCTGGTTACTCAGCATGCATGCTAAGTAGCAAATCCAAGTCTTTCCACTTACAGACTAAAAGAATGTGATTTGATTTTGTCTACCATGTGTAATGCTCCATTCTATAATTTTTGCATTTTTATAGTCTGTGTTGATTGATTGATTTTTTCCCCTCACTGTTACCTACTAAAGCTAACAGTGGCAGGTTTCTGTGATGAATAGGATGGGTTTACTGATGGGATCCCAGGCTTCAGAACCCTGTTACCTCCAAGTGTGTTTTTTGGGGAATCCCATACCCAAATATGAACTGAAATACATACCCAAAACAAAGGGCTTATTACTCATAATATATCAAAAAGAGACTTTGTTTGCTTAGCTGGAGCTATTTTATAGCTAATGACAATAAAAATGACAATAATAAATGTTTATATATTGTTTCTGTATTGTTGCCAGAAATACTTGACATTCACCACTGTATCTATATGTAAGATGGAAGTGGGTAAAGAACCCACAACGAGTACAATACAGTACCAGTTCAAAGTTTGGAGACACCCATAGAAAGATTTATTTGCAATATTCTCTATGTTATAGAATACTTCATAAATACATAAAAAGTATAATATAACACATATCAAATTGACAAAAAGTATTAAAAAATATCAGAGGGTTGCCAGTTTAAATCCCTGGTTTAGCAGAGTGATCACACCACCGGGCCCTATTGTCCCAGGGACTGGTTGACCCTGCTGTCTCCTCAACACCAGCTCCATGAAGGGGACTTTTGGGATGTTTTTCCAGCTGTCCTGAAGGAGTCCCACATATATGCTGAGCACTCGTTGACCACCTTTCCTTCACTCTCTGGTCAAACTCCTCCAAAACCATTTCTACGGTGTTTGGGTGTTTTGTGGAGGCCTGGCATATCCAAAATGCATATCTAAGTAAGAGAATTCAGTAGGAGAACTCAAGTTCAGTCTAACCAACTGTATAGAAACCATGTATTAGTTTCTCAGTGTCTTGAATAGTAAAGAAACTGTAGTTTGGCAATGTTAATAAGCTGTAAGAAATGCACTCTGTGTGATTTGAATGAGGCATGTGTGTAAGGTGACGCTAAGCTACTGGAGGGAAAAGTTTAACCCCTCAGGGTGGAGTGTGGAGATTATAGGAGACCTACTGTATCCATGGACATGCCTTTAAACAACATAACCTCAGCTTTTACCACCTTTTGTGACAAAAGGCATGAGAACAGTCGCGTTGCCAGCATCTGCTGTCACTCTTATGTCATTTACCATTTTAGTTAAGCCATTTTCAGAGCTGTGTCCCTGACGGACGTCTATCCAGTCTATCCTGACTGGAGTCTATCCAGTATGTAATGTGTCTCCAAGTATGAAGTTCAGCGGTGACTGTCTTCTCCAGAACTTTGGACAGAAATGGTACATAATAGAAAAATTTGTAATTGTTGTGCTCTTGTAGATCCAAACTTGGCTTCTTTAGTAGTGGTCTGATGACTGCTACTTTGAATCGGACAGTCACATCACCTTCATTTTGCCAGTTATAAGTTTTGCCAGGACTCCCATGGATTCTTTAAGAAGTTAAGTAGGGATTGGGTCCAGTGGACAAGGGGTTGGTTTTTTATAAATCGTAGCTCTCCTCATTTCCTGTTGGCTAGTTCTTTAAGAAGAATTGGATTGTGAATATTATGCACGAGCAAGTTTGGACTGGGGTGTTGTGAAGTCCCCTGTCAGTGGTAAGAGGGATGTTAAAACTGATAGAGTTTATTTGGCTCCAAACAAGAGAAAAGAGATTGACCCCAGGTGATTTCCCAAACCTGAAAGCATCAACACACATAATCTCCTACTGATTATGTAAATATATTCAATACTTGTTCACCCTTGAAGGTGTCAGGAATGTACAAAATTCATTGTAGAATTACCTTCACTGAGTTCTGAACTTTGACATTTCTACTGAATAAGATAAAACTGAGTTTCGCTGTCTTGGATATTTTGTCTGTTTCTGCAGTGTGTGGAGAGTAATGGCAGCCTGGAGCCTGGGTGTGGTTTAGCATTTTGAAAAGTAGGGCTGTGTCGACATGAAAATGATTCCCAGGGCAGCCCTGTGCATCTCCTTTGGAAGGGTAAACTTACACAGTAATTATGATGTCACCATCTCCATGTCTGGATCTGGCAACCACAGCAATCTGGCACCCATAGTGCCAGGCATGTAATTCACATGTGAAACATGAACTGACACTCCAGTGTTGAGTCCATTCTTCCTGTCATGCTGTGGAGATTGTAGAAATAACATCCGCCGATGTCCCCAAGTAGGGAGCAGCCAGTACCTTCCCACGACCTCCCCCGACTCTCCACACCCTCCTTCCTAGAAGGCCAGTCTGTTTCAAGGGCTGTGTGGAGACTGGCAGTCACAACTGTATGATTTAGGACGTACAGTAAATGAGACTGTATGCCGAGACGAGAGGGGCCCGATTTGCCTGCGCTCGAGTCTATGAATGACTCTGTAAACAGTTAACGGCAGCCGTGTGAGAGTATGTGGTGGCTTTACCTTACTTGGCGATCTGGGCAGACTGGCTCTCCGTTCTCCAGTCAGCTGAGCGGCACGTTTGTAGGCTAACGAGCAGAACTGACTTGGAGAGCTGATCAATTGCACGCAAGCTGGACGTAGGACTGCGGGGACTTGCTCTCTTTTGGCTGGATATTTTGGGAACGTCACGCAAATGAAGAAGAGAGGTGAGACCCTTCGGAGTGCCTGTTGACAGCGTGGGACATTACCTTGGGAACACCTCCCCATTCCAGGCCCCCACTTCACCGCATGACTTTTCTGAATGTGTCCGCAAACTGGACTTAAATGCCATGTGGAACCTAATGTGGAAATATTGCATCTCTGTCAGAACAATAAGGTAGGATACCCTGCTTCACCAATGGCCCATTACAGTATCAGGGCTATCTGAGTGTCATTATGAGTGTGATTCTGAGTGATTTCAGGCAAGATACGGTATGAGTAGTGGGATGCCCGAATGCCCTCTGAGATCCCACAGATGGTCACATAAGCCTTTGGACAAATATCAGTTTGTCAGGTCGTGTGTAAACCACACACAAGATCATGCGCGTGGTGGAAAATGCCCTTTTTCTTCTTCGTTCGATATTTTATTTTTAACACTTGCTTTATTTGTTTGGTGTTTGATTTTTTGGTAATAATTGATTTAAAGTTTCATCTCCCCTTGCACTTCCTAGCTATTTGTCATCAGATAAGCCTTTAGATGAAGATTTTTCAAACTCTCATCTTCCAGCATTCTGCCTGAGACATCAGCCCCTACCTTTGCTTTCTTTTGTCGCAGTGAATACCAAGAGGATGATTATTATAATCATTCTTCTTTAATCCTGCTTCAGGGACTGCACCCCCCATTCCAATATGGGAATACATTAAAACAATATGGCAGCTAGCCGTAACCCCCCCCCCCCCTCAACACAGACACACATCACCATCAGCAATCCTTCTTCTTTCTTTGTAAGCATGTTTTCTTAGACAACAAAAATTGGAGTCACTAAAGGGTTAAATAGTTCTTGGTTTCCTGGGCTGTGGTCAAGGGCTAGGCCCCTCCCTCTCTTGCAAACAGGCCAATCCCCTTCACCGCAGTGTGCTCTGTTTAACACAAGAGTCCTTCTCATGCTGTGGTTCACTTGCCCTGCCCCAAATGCCATATTTGGGGAAAATGCTCTTAGCTGGAAAAAGTGGGTCTGTTGGTAGTGGTGGGGGGGGGGGTGATTTCTGTTCCATGTATTACCACCGTCACAGTCTATTTTCAAGCTCCCAGGTTCCTGATATCTACGCTCCGGATGTCCAGTAGACTCCTGGAAAACAGGGATCAGTATACATGTGTGTCACTGCAGGACTGCTGAAGGAGCTACTGTGATAGATAGCTTAAGCTCCTAAAAGGCCGCTTGCTGATTTACTCTAAATCAGTATTGTTCATTTGCTCTTAATTATCTTGAAATTAGGATGGCAAGTTAAAGTTTGAATTGAAAAATTTGTATTGAAATAATACTAGTATTAGTAATTAGTTTATTTTGTTATGTTTCAATGATAGTTATATAGAAATGTGTGCATTTCTTAGTTAGGATATATGAAATAATATATATATATTGTAGTAGTATTGGTGGTAGTTCATGCATATCAATGCTTACAATGTATTTATGATTCTCCAGACCAAAGGTCTGAAAGCAAAGTTCCAGGTACACTTTGTACTATATGTGATATCACCTTACATTATGGAAAAATGCACTACAAAGACAATGATAAACAAAAACCTTAACTCAGCTGATTTTCCATATTGCCATGCATTTCTGTCGTTACACAATGTGTAGACTGTGGATAGAATCTTATGCTAGGGGAGACTCCAGCCATTTTAGCATCGCCTTGTCTTGGGTCATGTCTTTGCAAGAAGATTTGTCTGCAGGAGCTGACAGATCTATCCATATGGAACCTCAGGCTGCAGAAGCAGCATTCATGAGGCTTGCAGTCTTACCAGAAGACGTGTTAATCCCCAGCTCCGCTTAGTGCGGCCTTGAGACTGTGGGTGTGCCGCCGGCCGTGAACCTTACAGATGTTTTTTCATTGGGTACGGCAAACCGGGAGGTAAAAGAACAAAACTGCATTAGCCCAAAAGGTATCCACCAAGCAGAACTGCTTTAAAAGGTCCAGTTCCTGTCTCTGGCTGGAGGGGAATTGAAGAGCACCAGCAACCAGATCTGTGTCTTTGTGGACCTTGCCAGGTAACAAAGGCCCTTATTCATGTAGTCAACACTGAGGCCAAGAATGCTTATAGAAAATAATATGTGCAGGTTTTTCAACTCTCATGCACCTGCAGTGACACTGACACTGACACTGGAGTGACACTGACTCGGGAGTGACACTGAGTCTGGAGTGACACTGACTCTGCAGTGACACTGACTCTGGAGTGACACTGACACTGGAGTGACACTGACACTGGAGTGACACTGACTCTGGAGTGACACTGGCTTTCTGACTCTGACGCTCACGCAAGAATTCGCACGGCAAATCTATATTGTTCCATTACAAACCTAAAATTAGCGACATCAAAAGTGTTGGGGTAGTTTGTAAACCCTACACACTATTTACAAGGTAATAAAACTCAAGTAAATTTGCATGCAGATCTGTCTCAAACTGAAAATCTCACGCCAGCCAGCTGACCAAAGTCCTGTATGTGGCTTTCCCTGAACTGACAAGAAAGGGAGCACCATTGTAGATAACTGAGGGTTCTTTGCTAAAACGTTTGCTGTTCCACCCCTTCAATGTTTCTGGTACTCCTCGCAATCTTCAGGTGGCTGCGTGATGGAATTAATCTCATGCTGACCAGTAAGAGGCTTCCAAGGGGCTAGTTTGCTTGTAAAATTGTTCTAAGGATTGAGAACAGCCCGACCCAGCTAGCCAGTGGTACTAGCAGGGACTCTGCTTGTAGTATCAACCAGTCCTATCTGAGCTTAGGTGCTGGACTGTGTCTTATAGTTTTTCCACATTACCTGTACATGGCTGGGAGATGACCAGACAGACAAGTGGATTGCTCCTTTACTGATGTGAGAGATTCAATCCGGTCTGCTCCCTTACTGATGTGAGAGATTCAATTCGGTCTGCTCCAGTACTGGTGAGTGAGAGATTCAATCCGGTCTGCTCCAGTACTGGTGAGTGAGAGATTCAATCCAGTCTGCTCCTGTACTGGTGAGTGAGAGATTCAATCTGGTCTGCTCCAGTACAGGCGAGTGAGAGATTCAATCCAGTCTGCTCCTGTACTGGTTAGTGAGAGATTCAATCCAGTCTGCTCCTGTACTGGTTAGTGAGAGATTCAATCCAGTCTGCTCCTGTACTGGTGAGTGAAAGATTCAATCCGGTCTGCTCCTGTACTGGTGAGTGAAAGATTCAATTCGGTCTGCTCCTGGCCACCTAAAACGTAGGGAGCATAGGAATATATATTTTTTTCTCACTCAACATTTTTATTCTTTAAATCATTTGATGGATTTTTTTTATTCTGGAATCAGCGTTGTAATATTTCATATTTTTATTTTATTTTATTTTAGATTAGTTTAGGCCTATTGGTTTTGAAAAAAAAATCTGTAATTTTTCTGTATTCAGTATTCAGAATTGGAAATATTTTGGGACTGGTGCTCTGGTGTCGCAAACACATTGTAAGGTGTGGAACTGATCATTGTAAGATCTGGAATTGATCACATTTCGAGAAAAATTGCACCAAAAATAAAGCGTTGCCGCATAGTGAGAGCAAAGAGCAAAGAGAAGGGCAGCTCAGACACATCACCCCATTACACTAAAAATATTTTGTGCATTTTTTCCCAAACTTTGCAAGCACATATTACAGGTGCAGAACTGGAATTCTGAAATTTTGTAACAAAGCCCACCAAAATACTATCAGCAGTGCTAAGTGGTAGCAAAGGAAAGAAAAGGTAGCTGCAAAAATTGCACCCGAATTGAAGCTGAGTTTCTTAGTGGTGGCACATGAAAGGACGGCTACACATGTAGATCTGGTGAATATGAGTACATTGAGTTGCACAAAGTTATGCTTTTTATAGAGATCTTTTTTTTTCCAATCAACAGCCCCTCCTTTTTCCACCTATTGTATTTATGTGTATTTATTTAGTTTTTCTCCAGTTGCTCAGAGGCTGACGTTGATTGTTTTGGTCCCTTTCTCTTGCTTAGAATGTCAGGAGCTGGGTGATGAGTTGTGGACACTAGGATCACCTATGAAATAATGAGACGAGATATTCTTCCCTCTTTGTTTTTCTGACACGTTGCTCCTCATTGGTTGCCAAGTTAGGTGAGATTTTAGTTGCCTGCAACACTTCACTAATTCTGCTGGAGGAAAATAGGGTGTAGGAGTTTCAGATCCAATGAAGGATAAAGCTTTATGAGGTGGTTTTGATCTTTAACAAAAGTTTAAACACTGAAGAATATATTCTCCCATCAGGCATATAAGTCTAAACGAGCTTTTGAGGTAAAGCTGATTTAATCTATACCACATGACTGGCATAGCCTGTGCCATAGCCTGATGCACACCACCCCAGAAATGCCGCTTCACGTTGTGGGACAAGCTGTGTCTGGCTCATTGCTTGCCTGGTATTTTTGCAACATTCACACTTTTAAAAAAACATGGTTGTTCACACTAGAGCTGCATGATGATGCAGAATTTCAGATATCACGATATTCATATAGCAAAAAGAGTTCTTCTTTGAGTGATTTAAACATCAATGATGAAAGTGTTTATGATTAGCTTGGAAAGCAGCGGCGGTAAACTTTAATTTACTGGTTTTTAAATGGCAAGCTGTAATTTGTGGATGTTTCTCTTTACATCGCATATTTATTATGAATTATCAAGCTTACCAAGTTTATATGTGTGGAAGTTTTAGTCTTTTTAAAGGAACACGAGGATCCATCTAATATTCCGCTGTGGATGTGACGCAGGGGCCTGTGGCTGCATGGCGTCCTGCAGTATTGGCCATGCACTGGGCCAACTGGTCTGCTTTCCGAGGAAAAGCACACTGAGCGGCAGGGGATTCAGCATTTGCTGTGAGGAGAGGGTGGGGGGTTATTTATAGGCAGGTTCCTGTCCCGGGAGCGCGTACAAAATCCCTGGGCAAGCTTATATAAGAGTCTGTGTATGTGGGTGTCTTCAACTTATCCTACACTGTATTCTCCATGCCTCCACGTAGCACCATCATCATGCACCTGCAAGCAGACGGTCATGTGATACGTCAACCTCTGGCATCGCAAAGCATCCCGATGAGAAGAACATGAGGGCAGAGGGATGCATGGAAACCGCCATAGCAAACCTACATCTACAGTACAGCAACACACGCAGCTGATGAGGACTAGCTGTGTGGGTTTGCATAAATCACATTAAAGAGGGAGATGCTTAATGAACAGCTTGGGTTACGGCTCAGGGGTAACAACCCTGAACTTCTGAAAGGCCCCGTCGTTAGCAGTTAAGAAAATTATAGTGCAGTTTTGCCGGGGCCTGTAAACAGTCATTAGAGTGGAGGCTGTAGGCATGGCTTGTCAGTCAGCAGCCCCACTGCCTGCTTCCACTGTGCCTCGACGCATTAGTTAGTTTGTTCGTACAGGTTTTCTTTTGGAATACCACCCCCCCACACACACACACACCAAAAAAACTGATGGAAAAAGCGGATTGTGGGAAATTCTCTTAAAAATTAATACTGCCCTACATTTGAACCCGTAACTTGGAAATTCCGAGTTCCAAGTTGGAAATTTTGGCTGGAACCCCCCCTGAAGTATACGAAATACCTGCTCAACACAACCCCAACCTCAGAATTCCAGTTGACTGCGCCTTTTATCATCCGTTGTACTTTTATGCTATTTATTAGCACTTACGTCCTATTTGTGGCTCTTTAAATTGGTCATGCACATAATATTGTCCAACCGCTATCAGTATACGTGTTGCTACGGTGTTTTCATGCACAGAAAAAATATGTGTTGTAAGTAATATTGCTAACAATGGCTAAAGATTAACTGGGCTAGAACTGGGAACTGGGGTCTTTTTCATCTCTTGCGTAGCTGGATAACATGTTGCATTTAAGGTAGTCTGGGCTAAGTGTAAGTGAAGAAGATAAAGAGCAACGGTAAATAAAATCTGGCAAGGGTATCCAGCTAAGCAAGAAATCCTGCTTTATGAAACTGGTCCCTGGTATTGCTTAATGGCTTTCCAACTTGCTATACTGGAACACGGTTAACTGGAGTGTGACGTCATTCCCAGTTCCGAGTTCCTACCTCCGAGGCGAATGGAACGCAGCATAAAGCCTTAGTATTTGCAAAATTATCTGTTTCATATTTTTAGGTTTGTGTGTTTGTTCAAGTGTGAATGTGACTTTTGTCGCATCAGTCATGCCAGCACCCAACACTAGAGATCTTCTGAAGGCTGAATCCTGTTGTTTCTGCTCTGTGCAGATCTGCACTCGACGGTTCATTGAACAAAATATTCCTTGTTTTTGTTCACCGGATATGCTCATTTGGCTTCGGCATGGGGTGAAAGGCTGCACTGTACACATCGTTGCTGTGAAAGCTCTATATCTGTGCGGGGTTTGGAATCATCACAAGCGAAGTGCCAGGAATTGGTATGAAATAAAGATGGTTTCTTTTTCATGACTATTGCAAGCCTCTGTTCATAGGAGGAGCTGGTGCTGACACTGTAATGTACAGGTGTCGGCCAAAGCTCACATGTCACGTGATCATAGACATTCTTGCACTGCTGTTCTATTAATATCCTTCACACCTTCCCGTAGAATATGCGGTGCTCTGAATTCGACAGCCTTGTTCTAAAAATGGCTCCGAATGTATGAAGGCATTTCGTATTTTATTATACTTGATATGATTTTAAATATACTTTGGGATCTAGAAATAGAATTTTCAGGATTATTATGGAGATCATGGATCATTTGTAACCTGTGTAATTGAGGCGTTGTGTAATGGCTCCCTCTACAGGCGGAAAAAATATGTAATAACCACTTTACATTTGGTGCCTGGCATATACTGTACTGCTAACTTCCCCATTTAAGGTTGCCTGGATGTTCCTCCTGTGTGACATGCTTCTCCCCCATGTCTGTTGTTATCCTTGGAACTCCACAGACTGAGGAGAGCCCCTCCACCCACCCCCGTACTGTAAGAATAAATGGCTATATTTTTTGTTATTGTTAAGCAACAACTTGCTATAGTTGTTGATTTTCAGGTTGAAAAATCAGAGAATGCAGAAAAACCCTATTATTTATGATCATTTATCGTGTTATCCTGGCCATGGTTGGGGTGGGGCTGCCTGTCGCGGGGGGCGGGGGGATGAGCGGTGGGGGCATACCCCAGATGGGATCCATTGAAGGGTGCACGGTCACTCACTATTAGCAATTTAAACATGTCAGGTAGGAGAAACTTTATATGAAGACAATGCAGACACCCCCATGCTGGGGGTGTGAAGCAAAAGTACTGCTCACTGAATCACTTGCTGCCACTGATGTATCATTATCTGTAATCCCACTCCTTTGCTGTGTTTGCTGCCATTCAATGATAGTTGAAGTATCCCTACCTTTTTCTTACCCACTGCCCAGTCCAGGGCTGGAATTTGGGGTGGCCTGGGCCCCATAAGGATCTCAACTTTTTTTTTTTTTTTTTTTTTAGTAACAACATATAAATCAAATATCCATTCCAAAACATTTATATAACAATTTTGGTTTATAATTTATAATAATGTAATTAATCTTAAATTTGGCCTATCGTTCCTACCCCTGATCGGCGAATTTTACAGGTAGCATTTTGATTAGAATATTATTGATGTTCCATCATTTTTCATTCCCTCTTGTTTCTCTTTCGGTCAAAAAAGGTCAAATGTCTCACTTAGGGAGTCCCCCACCCATGTCAGCCTAGGGCCCCCAGAGAAGCTAGTCTGCCCCCTACCACTGTCCGTTTCATCTGGCCCAGTCCAAGATGTCAAGTATCCAACATTTGGGAGCAGAGGCAAAGTTTTCCGATCTCGTGTCTTAAGTCAGTGTTTCCTAAGCCAGTCCTCAGAGACCCGGAGCTGGTATATGTTTTTGCTTCTTTCCAGCTCCCTGCCAGACAATCCACATTTTTGGTCCCTCATAGATCCTGGTAGGATTGTGGTTTCTTGAGGACCAGGATGGGAAACACTGTTCTGAATAAAATTCACTTAAGTTCAAAGTAGGAGGTTTTTTCTTAATCCAAACATTTTTCTGTGTACAGACAGGTTGATCGTCCCTGGTTTAAAGTGTTGGATAGGATTAGCCTGGTCTGAGACTTGGGTTCCTTTGTTATCTCTAAGAGAAGCACATTTCAGCGGGACCTTCCGGAGGCCAAAAGGACCACATTCGCAGCCATGTTCATGCATATAGTGCCACGGGCCTCTCTTAAGCTCTATTTAGATGATAGACAGGAAAAACCACTAAGGTGATTACCTTTTTCAAAGAAGATTATTTTCAGTAGTGTTTTTTCATCTCAAATATCAGTGAATGTGACCTCAGTGGATCGCTTGACTTCATGCTGTTCTACTTAATTGCGCTCCTCATGTAACGGAAAGCCCAGACATAAGGGCAGTGACATTCTTCATTAATGTCAGAATTCATCAGTGCATTCTTCAAAAACCTATTTTCTCTTTTTAAACCTGCCACTGTTTACACACATTCTCGTAATTCAATTACAGGGATTATAGACACCTCAGGCTTCACATGCATTTCAAGTGTGATGGTCCTGCCCAGTCAGAAGCATGGTGGTTGTAGATGGTTCTCCTTCATCACAGTGAATAGCAACACCAGCCAACAGAAAGAGGACAAAGGACCAGCGTTAAGTCCTTATATTACCCATATCTGTGCAGGCTACATTATTTTGTACTATGGGTTCAAAAACCTGTCATTTTGCAGCTTTCCTACTTGCCTTTCCTCTTCAATATTTGTACAATCCCAGGAAGCCTATAATAATCTATTTCTGATTTCTCCTCCCAACTAGCACCTCCCCCCCCCCAACACACACATCACCACCACTGGGACCTGGGCTCTGCCATTGCCGCTACTCTGTGGGCCTCACAAAAGCCTGGAACGAGCAGTGACCTTGCAGTGCTGCTGTAAAGACATGGGGACGCTACGTCACTCAGAGAGCAGAGGATCAGCAGCTGAGACTGAACAAATGGCCTGAGTGGAGAGTGTGTGTGTGTGTATATATGTATGGGGGAGGGGGGCACTTGGAGGGAGGGAGAGAGAGAGAGAGAGAGAGAGAGATTGAGACTAGGGGGAATAGAAAGAGAGAGGGAGAGGAAGAGAGAGGTAGGGAGAGAATGCAGAAGCTGCAGCACATCTCCCTGCGTTTCAGAACACAAAATGTGCTGATCAGTCCATACTGCAGTTTGTGACGTTTTCCTTTTACATCACGCTTCCCGTGCCAGTCCACCTCTTCCCTCCTCTTCTTCATATTCACTCTTCCATCTGGACCTGCCCAGCCTCTGCTCTCCGGCCAGCCCTGCTCATCGAGGACAGCGGGTGAGGTAGGTAGCGGTACAGCGTTTTCATGTGGACAGCCTCGAGCAGCAGGAAGGGCTAAGCGATGGGCGGCCGGCTTGGGCCGCATTGTTGGGAAAGGTCTGCCTCCTTAGTGAATCCGGCATTGCCCCGATGGCTTCCCTGCTGGCGGGACTCACCACTACTTGCCCTTATAAAAGTGAAGTGGATGGTCCAGGGAAACTTATCATGGCATCCCTTGTACGTATGCCAAGGTCTTTTTTCATCATACAGATCGGTGACCCCAGGACAAGTCATTTTCAAAGAAAAGCCCAGCTTTGATCTGCTCGATGTGAAAGGTGTTGAATTGCATGCCGGTTCAGTCGGATGCATCCTGTGACTCACTTCTACGTTGAGCAAAATGGACATATTTCCGCGCTCTGTAAGTTCACCTGCAGTGAACATATGCTTAGAAGCTAATGTTTACAATGTATGTGAATGGGCACCCGAAGATGCCTTTCAAATCGGGCATGCTCCACTGTTGACTGAAATGCACAATTACCTCGTTGTATCAATCCCTACTTCAGTTTACACTCAGAGTGGCATCCAGGTCCTACAGCTGGAGTGGCAGCGTTCGATATGTCGTAGTAACAGTAGGGGACTTTACTGGCTTTGCACTTCTCGGCGATGGGGAATACTTAACGTAGGCTTACCGTGTTCAGGGATTGTTACTCTTTCAGGCACCACTCCCGTCCTTTCTGGGTTTTTGGCGTGCTGAATGAGTTTCGCCTGTCTGAAATGCACATCCCATAGTTTTACCGTGAAGGGCTGACAGCAGAAGTCCGTAGAATGCACTAGCAGTAGTAGAGTGACTGGTACATCTCTATGTTCTAAAGCAACAAGACAGAAAGGAGAGTCTTTGCATCCTGCCATTTTTTAATGACGAGTGTAATTGAGGCTGACATGGACTCAGAGGGAAGGAAGAGCATAATGAGTCACGAGTATGAGATATAGTTCAGAGTAACTGTTTCCTAAACTTGCTTTTTTTGTGATGACAAAACCAGAACAGGATGCATCTCTGGAATCAACTGAACTCAGCATCTCTCCAGTTAAACTGTCAAACGCAGCAGTGAATTATATTCACCACTCGCTTTGGGTCTTTCGGTAGTCAGAGTCATCGTCTGGAAAATGTCTGCAATGGCTGTGAGAGTCGGTGCCATTTCGTCTTTCCTCCCTTCGGACTCATTCCTCTGTGCCCTGACCTGCTCCACATTGATCACTGTTCCTGAGTTAACACCGCAAATCTTCCAGTAAGGAGAGGAAAGAAATGTCTGTGATCCCAGGTTTTCTTCACGGGAAACGGCGGCCTGCCTGAGGATGTGTTCTTCTCCGCCCGGGTCTGTCACAGACATGCTGACCATATACTGTAGCTATCTGCCCCAAAAGCTGGTTCACGTGCGTCTTTTTGTTTATATCCTGGGGTGTCCCTCTCTGCCCAGCCCAGACCCATCGCAGGATGTGTGTGCGGTTAGGGTTAGGGTCCTCAGGACCTTCTGAAGAGTGATTTTGAGAAGTGAGTTTTACCCTTCAGCTTGTACACCGTCCTGTGATGCTGACAGACCACTTTTCAATTGTACCCTCCAGTCGATTCGGCTTCCGCTTTAATGGCTAAGTCTCAGTAGTCAGTCACTAGGAATATAGTTAGTATTAAAAAGACCAGACTGGAAAAATCATAAACCAGACTTTTGAATTCCTGAATACTATTGTAATATAGTAAAATTCATTATTCGGAATAAGTGTATTTCTACCCAAAATGAAGGCACGTCTGTGAAACTTTAGTGAATGATGAGAGCCAGACACCTAATATGCAGATCTTTTCCGGCAGCTCTGCAGCCGATGGCTTTGCCGTTCCTACTCCTGTTCCCTGCTGCCTGCCAAGGGAATCTGTGCCCTAAACACATTCTTTCCAGCAGTTCCTGGGGCACAGAGTCTCATCTGTTCCGGGTGTTTGTTTAGTGGGTTCCCGTGGTGTCCCGGCACACGACCACATTTTGGTCGGGCAGCTAGAGAAAACATTACCCGTAAGGGGTGGCTGGCTTTCATTGGAGGGTGGGCTGGTGTGGATGCTCCCCGATGGCATGTAAAGTACAAATTACGATTCCTACAGGATTTGAATAATACCATCTGTGGCTTGCTGCAATGAGCAACAAGCTAGCATGTGTTAAAAGCTATGGTATTCCCTACTACCCTAACCCCACTTTAAATCAATGTTACTGCCTCGAGTTACTCTGTAAAACAGATGGGTGAACAGCCACTTCCACCTCATCCTTGATGCTTGTTCCCCACAGACCTGTGAGCAGCACACTGCAGGTCATGGCCAGCGAGGCTGATCAGTGCCTCAAGCATGTCTATAGGGATATTTGGAAAGAGTTTTGCCTCAATTTCAAGTTGTACACAATGAGTAATTATTGCTGCTCAATTCAGCTCGCAGGGGATAAGGACTATTTAATCAATACTGCAGTAAGCCTTAAGTATGGGCTGTGGCCATGTGACCGCAGTGGGAGGATTTAAATAAGAGGCATTATGGGTTGCCTGTGCTGGGGGACCTATTATGTCTGAGTCTTTGTTTTCCTCTTCTGGAAGCTGTTGCCTTCTCTCTATTGAGTACGTTGGGCATTTTCGTTGCTCTGCGTGTGGGAAGTAGGCCGTCCTCCTCTGGCCCGTTCGGAATGCCAGCGGAGGAGCAGAGCCGCCGTCTTTGTGCCCTCGCGTGTGGGATGGGATGGCAGCGAAGTTCAGGCTGGCCAAATGTGCAAAGAGCTAACTGTCGCCGGGACGACTGGTGACTGGGTGAGTCACGGGGAATGTCACACTCCGACCCTTTCCACCCCGTGCTCCGTGACTCTGAAAAACTCATTCTCAGTCCGTGCTAAAGTAAAAGATCGACTTCCACAACAGCATGCATATCAGCAACTGTATTGTGTATTCTGTAAGCCTGTTTCTGTAACTGCTTTTCCAGTGCTTATATATTGATTCACGTCATTGTAGCCTGAGATCACACTGAATTCAGTGACACACTGATCAAACTGGCAGTTGGAATGCATCTTTTTTTCTGAAAAGATGCAAAATAGAACATTCGAAATAGACAGGTGCCCATTTAGAAAAGATTACAAATTTCTGATACTGCCTGCAGGCACAAACTCGAAATTCTTTTGTTGAATTTTAGAACAGCATGATAGTTGCCTCTATTCCAGATTTTCATACCTTGACTAAAAATAAGGATAAAGTCAAAGTGATGTCAACTTCAGATATATGATACGTGGAGCCATCAAGTGGTGAAAGATTATTGTTGTTGATCATAGTGCAAATGACCGACTGTGCAATAACCAAATTTAGCCAGAGGAGGTACCTGTCTGGGCTGGAGATGACCATGGAACTGACTGTAGCTCTTGTCAAACAAAGTTCAACAATTGGAAGTTACCATTTTATTTTCACTAAGGTAAGCAGTTAGGGCACACTGCTTACTTTCCTAAGAGTCACTTCCGGAACGATGCAGGAATACACTTTAATAAATGGAATTTCCTGTGCTTGGCTAAATACCAACTTTAATATTTTAGATGTTTTTATTGTTTTTAAATAGTACCCATTCAGTATAAAATGATCTGTGACAGTTAGATGTTATCTGTCACTCAGGGCTTATCAGCCACATTTTTGCTGAGAACCTTCATAACATCCCTTCCGGAGAACAAAACTGCCAGTACTATGATTTGAAAAGCCTGTTTCCTGTTACCCCTTAATATCCATGTTTTTTTTTCCTTTTGTGCCTCTGAAAAACAGTTGTTTTTCTTTCCTTCTACTGACCTCCTGTTTCCCAAAGTGATATAAATCCTGATATTTTGCTGACTGGCTCTCCGCCCACACGTTACTGGAAGCACGCGGCAGTGATGGAATGTTCCCTGTCTCCGCACTCAGCACTTACAGACCCATTCAGAACAGCTGTCTGGCCCGACTCTGCTTATGAACAGGAACCTCTCTCTGTGTACTGCTTCGGTCTGTAGACTTCATACTTCACACTCCTTGGGTTTTGAGTTACAAAGGTCTGTCTGAGTCTGTGAAGAGCTGCCCAAGTTTACTCTAGGCGTCTTCTTGCCACGGACTAAAGACATGCAGTTTGTCTGGGTTCGGGGCTCAAATTCAGTGGTAGTGTTTGACTTTTTGTGAACGCATGTGTGTATGAGCACGCTTGATGCTGAACTGGTGTCTTGTCCAGGATGTGTCTTACCCATATTGCTTGATGCGATGGGATCAGATAATTTAAATAATTTTAAGTGTGAGTTCATTGACGATCGATGGATGGGAAGATGTTTTTTTAACCTGGACAACTATTTGAAACACTTTTTATTTGCTGTGAAGCACCAGTGTCCAAGTGCTTGCATATCAACCCCTCAACAGCTCGTATGTTTGTAATGTGCTATTCGCCTTACTTGTATGGTGCTTTGGATAGAAGTGTCTGCTAAATAAAATAAATAAATGATAATGAATCCCTGGCACCTTTGTGTCATCTGCTTCCTGAACCCACAGCCTCTTAGAACCGGACTCTGGGGGGGGGACTCTTTGACTTCAGAGCAATAGATACATGTCAGATAATAGTCCAAATACGCAGGCCTGCTATGCTAAACTGTGTTTGTTCATCCCTGAAATGCAGTCTAAATTTATTAAATAAAATCTGTGGTACACATCTCAAATGGTTTTACTTCTTAGTTTTTTTTCCACTGAGGAATAACATACAATTTCAAAGACCCTTAATAATCCTACAAATACAAATCCTGCCTAGGGCTTAGATGACTGGGTACTGTTTCAGAAATCACCAGTGACCCATAACAATATCAGTTTAAGGCCTTGTTTAGTATTTCTGGATGTGATTCAAATTTGATCAAAGCACTCTTCAGTGTTTTTGGATTATAAGATTTGACTTCATATCAATTGACAGCACACACTGGGAAGAATTTCCTGATGACATGATGTCTGTTTCTTGCCATCCTTTTCAGAGACCATGTCTGGGTTTATCAAAGCACTTAGAGCTGTTTGCAACATTGTTTGTAATCAATACACTTTTCCAGGAGAAATAATGAATCATCAATCATCAGACAAAATGTTTGGCATAATCTCATGTACATGTAAAAACATGGGGAAAAAAGTAGGTTTTTCATTTGATTTACAGAGTCAAAATCAAGTTTAATGAGCATAACTACAGCGTAATATTTGTTAAATGGGACTTTTATACACAGCTGTGAGTTTAGGATAAATAATTAGTCTGGAGCTCACACATGTAGCTATAAATGCTTAAATTAAGCCGTTTTACTGATGAATTACACTCGTTTGGTATTTATTTCAACTTGACAGTTCTTCATTTTGCAATAGAGGTTGTTTGGATGACAAGGTGCCTCGATTGCTGTTTTGGGCATAAATGTACAGACAGTTCTCAAAATATATAAGTAATCTGTCACAAATACTTACGTAAGTTTGGATTTATGTAAATTGGATTAACCCCTACCACACCATTCAAGACACTGTATAGAGACAGACATCTGACAGCTTGTGCATTGCGTATCTTGTCATTTTGCGCTAGTGCTTCCGTAAACTTGGATATTTTTTAAGTCCACATATACATAAATCGAGAGCTGCCTATATCTGTGTGGCTAAACTTCAATTTCGGAAAAAGATGTTAGCAAGCCAGTCGCGCACAAAACTGGCCAGTAACTGTTCAGCTTTTCATTGGGAGAAAAGACACAGTTCAAGTAAACTGTTGTGTTTTATGTTGCATTGGTAAATGTTGCAAATGCATGGCTGCTGTCTTGTTTTCTGATATATACGACAATCAGATCCATGCAATTATGTAATTTCTGGTGTTACTTAGAAAGCTATTCAGTGGTTTTTTACGGAATAAACACATTAACTGTGAGAATGATCAAATGAAACTGTATCATAATAATAAAGGTATATGTTTAGAGTGATTTGTATCAGCCTGAGGTTCTGATTTCCACATGGGGCTATAGCTGCCGCGGTTTAACACAGAAACCCTTGAGATCAGCAGTTCTCAATCTTTCTTTGCCATGCCAACTCAGGCGTGACTGTATATCAAGTACAGGTTTAAATTAACTCTATGATCAAGCATTGCAATGCACTCTACAATTTACTCTAATCAATGCCTATCACACAGATCTGATTGGATGTGCCCGTGAATTTTAAGTTTACAGCGTCTGTAGTTTGGCTTCTTGTATTGCTTGAATGTTCACTAAACATATTTAAGAACTTGTCCCCGAGCCAAATTTCGGTCACGACCCATGAGTTGGTGCTTTCGATTCACCCCAGTGTCCTTCACCCTGTGTGAAAGATATGTGAACCTGGACCTAAAATTAAGGGTTTAGGTTTTGGTACCAGTGTGTTTGGGTGTGCTTAGGCGAACCAGACCACTGTACTTGCTAAAATTGCACCTTTGTACACAAAACAAATATTGTCCTTGCCCATGTTAGGAGACAATGCTAAGAGTTTCTCGCCGGTGTTAATAAACCCAGTGTCTCCACAGTGGCAATACAACAGGACAAGATGGTACATGAGAGTAATGGCCCATCATCTCACTGAAGTAACTCTAGTGATCTTTGGAACGTGATTGGCTGCCTCTCCTGGGGCAAACTTCCTACAGGCTTATTCTGCCAGGAGCATGAGGGAGATGTTAATGGGAGCTGATGTGCTTGGTGGCAAATTTCACCTCGTGGTCCAGCTTTGCTTCGACAAATTGGAGCAGTGTCACTATTTCAAGCGTATGCATGGGGAATCAACTACTGTGGTTCTCAAAGCCCAGCCTTGCCTATGCATGCGAGTGCAGACAGCTGCCATTGAACAGAGCCCAACAACTAGAGATGTTCCAGTATATATATGAAATGTAAAAAGCGACAAACCATTCTAATAGACAAAATTATATTAAACAATTATGAAGAAATTTTGGTAACACTTTCTATGAATGCCATCTCCAAAGAAATCTAAGAACACATCCATAACACATTTAATGCATTTATAAAGCATTATGAACATGGCTATTAATATTTCAAAAAAGAAATAACACATTATAGGCATGTTTATTATGCTATATGAATGTTTAATGATGCCTTTGCAGTGTAATAATCAACAAGGAACAGTTAGGTGAATATTAGCTGACTTTCCATTGCTGGGATACCAAGTGATGTGGCCGACTGACCACGTGAGCTCACCCCTGGATGTCCTAAGCTCGACTGTCACTTTGTGTTTGTGAACGCTGACCCCCTCGGGGAGGCCGGAGTGCTGCCTGACCTGCCCAGGGCGGCTGCACTTATACTAACGCCCCCTTAAGGCTGGACAAGGCAGCGTGGGGTAAAAAACCAGTGAATCCGAAAGACGAATACAGTACATTTCCCAGTATGCTTGGATGTGCGTCTTTTTCTTAAGCATTGCTTATCAGGCTTTCAACTATATGCTGAGTAATTACCTTCACGTGAATCTCAAAGCAGTGCTTCAGCTGAGTCCTGCTCAATAGCTGAACAGCTGTTAGCCAGATAGTGACAAGGATCAGGCCTTGGTCTCAACAGACTGCGGAGTTAAATAGACCAGGTCTCGGTCTCTCAGGGCGTAGACTAACACTACATGACAATAAAATAATAAGATGTCGCTTTTAAGAGAAACTGAACATCAGACTATAGAATGACCCTTGACCCACTAATTGCTCTTTTCTGCATACACTGATCAGTTTGTTTCGCACCATGTCACCATGGACATGCCCACTCATGGCCCTTCTGGTATCACCAGCACCCTGCCAGTTTTGCAGTGCTGTTTGTAACAGACAGATGGCAGCATACCCCCCCCCCCCCCCCCCCCCCCCCCCCGGGGGCGGGGCGCCGGGGCCCTCAGCGCCCCCGACGCGGCTCGCCTCTGCCCCCTTGTTTTTTTTTTTACTGCTTTAACC
>JAABNY020000108.1:28236092-28265050 GCA_015164015.2 Brevimyrus niger | reverse complement strand
AATCTGTGGGGCTCAGCCTGAGACATGGCTGTCCATTAAAGTCTGTAGAATGTTGTAGCAATCAGGCAAAACTAGATGTTAATGAGTGAATAACTATACGTGTATGATATATAATATATCCATTGTTTATTTTCTCAGAAGTAAAGGTGCTTTGGGCATTTGTAGACATAGTAGTTATTTTTGTCTACAAGGTTGCATAGCATGGCAGGTGTTTATGAACGTTTCTGTGTTCAGTGTTTAAACATGCGTGTGTTTGTGTATTAAGGAGTAGTGAACTTTGTAGGTCAGTACTATAACAGCCTTGTTCTCCAAGGACAGCTGAGATCCCTTTCTTGTTTGTTTGTCTTTTCTATGACAGTGATGATTAACGATGTTACTCAGAAATGCCACATATGTCACTTTAATCAATGGCCATATACTGTAATTACATCAACATCTGTATGTAATAAGTTAAAAAAGGGACTAGGAATGGTCTCCTAAGATTGGGAAAAACATACATAACTATATTTGTTGCATATTTTAACTTATTGATTAACTTTGTGTAGAAACACATGCAGTCCATCATTAATGGTTTCAAATAAATACTGGGCTGAGCTATTTCCAGTGATAATGACAAAAATGTCCTTGTTCCAGCTCTGCGAGGATCATGCGTAACAAAGATTACTGGCTACGGCAGTATGGCCCTTCCAGCCAATCACCACACAGTCTCCCCGCATTGCATTTCTCACTGAGTCACCAGATAGATGTGCAGGGTGACCATTAGTGTAATGTTAAAATAAGACGCTATGCTATTTTAGAAATAGGGCTTATATATTTCTATGCTCTATAACCCACTCACTGTACATATTTCCCCCAAAGCTACTCGTAAAACGCTAAGTGAAAATGGCTGCCAGCTCTTTCTCATGTAGGTCCTTTGTCACCTTAACCCCTCACAAACCACTTACCCTGTTTCAAAGCCCAAAGATAAAGTCACTTTTATACATTCCTGATTGAGGCTCCACTAGCTGGGTCTTTGCAGCTTAGTAACAGTAAGTTTAATTTGTGTACCTTATTAGCGAACTAAGTTTAATCCGTGTACCTCATGTGATTAATAATTAAACTCCTTGACCATTATACTTGTGTTTTTTTTAATATAGACAGACATGTAAAACGTCATTCAATAGATATGTTAATAATAGATGTGACAGTCTGCAGCATTACTTTATGAAAGCTTAATTGAATGGGATGCTGGTTTTAACTAAACTCATTTTGCACTGTTAATGTAATGAGAATTCAAAGTAATTGTGGAACATAGAAAAATAATGGGCCTGTTCTGTATTTGTTTGAGCTGCCTCAATGAGAAAAAAGATCAAGAGGCTAAAGGGGCTTTGTACAGAAACACTGCTATTCATTTTACATTTGCAGAGTTTTAAATTAAATTATAAAAATAGCTGGCTTGACATCTTTGTGGCCACGCTTCTTATGGAACACAGCACAGTGCGATGAGAATATTGTGTGTATGTGTGTGTAGTGTGCAAAAGTTTCATAAAAGGGTTATTTTTAGTTTCCTGAAACTGAACTGTGAAATACTTTCCCTAGAATTAAGACATTTATCAAAAGATTTTAACTGGTTCTTTATTGTAAAACCAAACAGACTGAATTCCTTTGTCTGCTGAAATAGTAGACATTTTACTGTAGCTCTTAAGGGTAACATCTGAAATACCATTAAACAAAAACAGTGACTTCACTGCTGTAATGGCTTCCAGACTGCGCCCCAGACCTTAGCCTTTTATTTTCCACTTCGGGCAGCCTTTCGTCGTAAATGCTCCATCCGTCAGCTTCCAACCAAAGCAGAGCTATGGAATGTGGCGTGACATCATGCTCGTTTACTCAGCTTGCGGAGGAGCCCGGTGAGGTGGAAGGAACAGCATCGCTGGTTTGTATTAAAAGTCCAGGCTCCACTGCCGTGACTCTTTCTTCATTCATGTCCCTCTGAGGCAAAATCATTCTGCAAATGAGCCGACAACTTGGTGTCCAGTCCCTTCTCTTATCGTTGTTCGATCACCTTTGTTCAAGCATGAAGATGATTTCAGTATAAGCTGAAAATGAAATATTTTGTTTCTTATAAAAATAATATTAAATATATGGACCTTTTTAAATGCAAACATTTGCTGAGAAATGAAACTGTAAGTGTGTCCAAGAGGAGAAAAATATGTAGAAAAAAACATGTTAGTGCCGCTAAATTATTTGACAGCCAGTCACTAGGAGCTCTGGGGTTGTGATGGTCCTCAATCTTTCAGGGAAGACCCAAGTGGACATAATTCCCGGCTATGATGCTTGTGACATCATTACGAGAGAAGGTCTGCTCTTCCCAGTTATGACATCACTAAGTAGGCAGGGCCACATCATCACACTGAGGAACCAGTCAGTGTGTGCAGATGGATTTAAACCAGACAGGCGAACTCGAGGTTCTGTGAGCAGACACACAAGACAGAGTGAGTCCCTCTTCATTTCTATAGCAAAATCATGGGCTGAGGAGGAGGAGTCATTCTCGCAAAGCAGCATTTTGCAGAGCTCATGTTCTGCAAATAACACCATATCCTGGGCTCCTAGATGGATAGTGGCTATTGCAATCCCAGTGTTACTGCTTTGTATCATTACTTGTTCTGCGAGACCCACAATTTAAAGCACCTCTTCTTAGACTGTGTTGGCATAACTGCATGCAGATTGGTTCAGTCTCTTCATTCTTATTTTCTCCAGTTGCAATCAAGCAGTATTTCTGTGTATTTCTGTTGGTCACCCGAAGCTCTTACAGCAGAAATCTATGTGAGGCCGGACTATTCGCCATTGTTATCTTTAAAACCATAAAATAAAATGGAAAATATCAAAACCCTGTAACTGTAAACAAACCTCAGTAACCAGATCAACATAGTGCATGGTGCGCTATTTGAATGCTTCTAATAAAGTGAAAAGAGGTGATCTTAGACATAAACTTCTCTAATAGAATTTAATATGATCTAGCATAACCTTATGTAACCATAACCTTTTATTTTAATGAGATAGAAGACATACTGATATATTGTACATATCTCCATTGAATCCTGCTGTTGCCATGCCTCCCCCTGCTGTACCTGTCCCATCAGCTACTACGACACAGGGTTCTTATGGCCACAGGGACAGTGGAAGCGCTAAGTGGACCCCCTCCCCCCCCAGTCTGGGCACTGTGGTTCACAGCTACATTATCAGGCAGCAAAGCAGGGCTGATCAACTACCCTGCTAGCTTTCTGCACTGAGAACTCATGTCAATACAACAGCAGGGTAAGAGTGTTTTCATTGATACGCTATCAAGCTGCTTTGCTCCTGCTATCAAGCGTCTTTGCCGGCCATTTTTTCCCCCCAAGCCACCCTGCTGTGAAGCAGTGACTGTTCCGGCTAAAGGGACCAAGCTTGGGGCTATTTTTTGCCATCCCTTGTGAGAAGCTGGTCCCGTCAGTCAGCGCACAGAGCTAAAAGGAGGTACGGAGCAGGTGACGGCTTAGGGAGCACAGAGGCAGAGGTGGAGAAAGACCAGCAGCAGCTGGAAAGGCTTCGGCAGCAAAAAATAACTGGTTAGGGTCACAAGCTCAGGGTTAGGGTTGTTCATGTGGCCAAAGCTACACAAGAGGCCACCTGGTGACACGTGACTGTCTGTCTGCCCCCTTTCCTCCTTTTCTGCTGTTTGATGTCTGAGATGAAAAGGCACAGAGGAAGTAAGCTAATCGTTATCTCCTTGGGGAAAAGACCCAAGTTCCCCATTAGAGGGCCTAACCACCTTCGTGGCGCTGTTGTCTTGTTAAACACTCCCCATCTGGGAGTTGTTTTCGCCATTTCCTTCGCTAGCCCTCTTTAGTCATAGATAGCCCCTTGTCTCTGGGGCAGTCAGGCAAGATCTATGCTGTATCTGGGGTAATTATGTCTGCTCAGTCTCCCCACCTTAAAAAGCTCAGGGGAGGCAGTCAGCTCCTTGGGCAATGTCCTTCGTAAGTTGTGGTCAACAGAAAGCCACTCTTACAGGAGAAAAGGTTGTTACAGGTACATGGGTTGTAGTAAGTTGTTGTTGTACTGTAAGTTGTAGTACCCTTTTCATACTCATTGCATAAGCAAAGTGAGTAGGAATCACTTAATTTAGTCTGAGTGTTTAGTCTGATCATCCCAGGCAGTCCAATGTTATGTTTATTGTTTTTTTCGCCATGGTAATAGCTTTTAATCTTTAATATTTTTGCTTTAAGTATTTGTATTTATGTCATGAATGTGTTTTATATGTTATATATCCTAGCAGTAGGATTTTGTGTAAACCCGCCAAAGGGTGCTTCGTGCTGTCTGACTGACAGGTGTTAGCATTAGAACCCGCAATTTAGTTTTAAATCCCAAAGAGGGATTAAAAAGCTGGATGTGCGCTCCATGATGAGTTTCCTGAGGGAAGCGCCCTGCGCCCTGCAAGTACCACTGCAAAGAGACCGATCCTGGCTTCCTGGTTGCTCTTGCGTGTGTCTCTGATTGCCTTCCTGTCCTCTTATGCTGGCCTCGGGTTCTCCACCCCAGTTTGTCCACTAAAGCTCATTATTATTCTGGATGTGATGCGGCTGACGTTGTGCCTGGGGGAATTCCCTCCCCCTTACAGTCCAGCGCCAGCTCCCACACCCCCGTCCCGCTGCTCCCGCCCCTTAGTCCTCCTCCCTGGCTGCTTGCATTTCGGAGAGCCCAGCAGAGCGGGAGTTGCGGGCGGACGAGGCGAGGCGAGCCACAGCCTATTTCCCGAGGCTCTCCTGTGAGCCGTAGCTTGAGGCCTGCTGTGGTGACGGTCGCGATGCTCCTCTTTACGGTCGGCAGATGAGATGTGGTGTTTGCACTGTAACTCAGAGAAGACCCAGTCTCTGCTGGAACTGGAGCAAGCCGAATGGTAAGATGGTGCAAGACTGTGTGTCTGTGTGTGGGACGTCGATGTACAACTATGTGAGAGATAAGGCAGGTACCTAAAGCAAAGAGCAATCACAGCAGACAGTGAACAGGAAGTTTCTTCCTTTTATATATATATCTATACCCAGTGAAGGGGGTCTAGTGAACTGGTCTGGAAAGAATGAAGCTCTGATTCTTGTTTATAGAAGGAAGTACATGTTTGGGGGTCCGGTTTTTAATTTAAAACCACCAAGGACACAACCATATATCGAGGACAATGGGATGCTGGCATTTCTTTGGCCTGTCCTGGTGCCGTCTGATTGAGGAGACCTTTAATGGAGACTTTTAATGGAGATGTCCATCGCTGACAGAAGTGAAAATGTCTTTGCTGTTGCTAAACACAGGCCTCTAAGATAGAGGTTGTGCCGCAGAACCCACGGTGGCCTTAATTAAAAGAGTGCTTTGTTAGTGCTGTGAATGCAATATTTATGGTGCTTGAGTATTTTAGAAGCTGCTTGTTGGATAGGCTTGTGCTATTTCAATTTGTGCCGTGTGTTTTGCTTGTCATAGCCCTAAGAAACTTAGATGAACAGCCTTCTTTATGAATGCACCCTGAGGAACTCCATTTGATGAACATATTGATAAGTACTTTAAAATATTGAAAGCCTTTAATTATAAAATGATAACTATAATGATTACTATACTCACCACAACATTGGATAAGTCATTGGGGAAAGATGGATGAATGGATGGATGGATGGATGGATGATGGATGGATGGATGAATTATAATGTATAATCTATCTCCCTGTAATCTGTATTATTAAATGACTTCTGCGTATACCATTTTCTTTTGAAAGAAATTAAGTCTGATTCATGCATACTATCCAATAATATACTATGAAAAGTTCCAACATACTTCCGAATTACCACCTTTTTGCTAAATAACCACTCATGAACTGTTGCATTAGTGTGTATAGTGTTCTAGTGGTGTATGTGTTTGAGTACTAGTCTGTGCTGTGGTGTGATCATTTTGTGAGAAGTAAGATGTAACTGACCCCCTAGAAGAGGTTCCAGTCCAGTGGCAGTCATGTTCTTACCTGGTATTTGCCAAACACAGAGCCATCCATATAAGGTGAGCATGTGCTTAGTGCTGTCTGACAGTCCGTGGTCGTTTATCTGCCTCTGCGTTATAAAAGCATGTTAGTGACCGGAAAACAGTTGCTGGGCTGGTCAGTAGTTAAAAGTGAGCACCATGACAGAGCTATGTCCGCTTATGTAATTGTTGGCCAGACTCTCGGCAGGCCTTGGCAGTGCAGATTGCTGATTGACAGCTCTGTTGCGTCTTCCAGTCTCTTTGTGACTCGCAGTCCGCTGTTTTTAGGGATGCGAACCAAAAGGGGACCGATACACGCCACCATTTAACATTCGCATCAGAAGCTGTAGTGACAGTGAGTCCAGTTACATAGTAATCCTTGGTTGACGTTTGTTTCCTCTTCATGAATGTGTGAAGACAGCATGATCAACACAGTTCATTAAAGACCAGAAAAGGCATCTGTGAGGCATGTTGTTTGTGTTTATTTGAGGAAGCATCTGGTTTGGGGTAGAAGGGAACAACACTCAATGGGGGTGAGACTGTGGGCATCAGTGTGTCCTGCTTGGGCCTGCAACTAATTAACAGGTTTAGCTGCCATATCATGCAAAAGGAATCCATTTCTTCTTGAGTCATTTGGGATTTTTCTTTCAGTGTGAACGAAACCTTGTTTCTTGGTTACACATCAAAAAGGCCGACCAGATAAAATAGCTCAGCACTCAATACTCATCTTCTCCTTTGTCACTGGCCGCTCAGAACCTGCACTCAAGAGCCAGTACAGCACAGAGCCAATTAGGGCAGAGTGAGTACGGCAGGAAAAGGAGAAAGTCCTACTTACACGCGTCAATCCTATGGAAGTTAAAAGAAATCCTTCGTTTAAAATTAGGTCATGTGTATGGACTAAGTGAGACACTGTCTCACTGTGGCCATGTATGATGCAAAAGGTTCACTGGCATTTAAGGAAGTTTCCCCTCCAGCTAAATTCTTGTATCGCTTGATATTATTGCTACTGTCACATCTTATATGTAATTATTTGTCCTCCTATACTGATGCTCCACAAAAACCTAGGATTTTGTAGTGCAATAATCCTGACCAAAAAAATACTTTCCTATACCGTCTCATATCACATTGCAATGTGAAAACAGAGTGTTTTTTCTAGATTTAAGATATTTCAGTTTCTGACTGAAAATGAGACACAAATGTCTTGTAATCTGTATTGAAGCTGAATTGTTGACTTTATTGTGGTGATGTTGCGATGTTTTATTTAGGCATTAGTGCAGTCAGCAGGGAACCTACTCCTAATGGGGTTTCGTGTAGCTTTACAGTAACATCTTGCCAGACTGAGGAGTTGTTGCGGTCTGCAGTTGTACAGGGCCATGTGTGCCTGCACTGTTATTGGGCACCACAATACATACTGATTTTCTTCATTATATGAAGCATATCTGTAGCCCAGAAACCTATAAGGAAAAACAAGGGTCTCTTTTAACAGCCTCCTGCAGTGGGCCACCAGAACCTCAGGCTGTGCAGCTGTCAAAAAACTCTCTTGTGGTGGTAGTGAGACATACTTGTAAAATCCTAAAGGTGCAGCTGCTCTCTGGAAGGGGACAGTCGCATATGCGCATGATATTTGGGTTTCTTAACTGGTGCCTTACTCAAAGAATGGAGGTCCTTACAAGGGGATGCATGCAGAAGTGGAGATTTCAGGTCCAGAGAGTACAAATCCGGACCACGATTTTGTTTCAACCAACCAGTTGAGTGTGCAATGTCTGTGACTCTTTATACTCAAGTGGTTGGCTGAAATAAGATCTTGGTCTGGATGTGTAGAAATGATTGAGACCGTTATATCAGATGGAGCTGGTGAAACTCTTTTCAGAGGGGGTTTCTACAATACTTAAACTAATAAACACTGTGTTTTTCTGAAACAAAGAGCAGGCATAAAGCAGAATCGTGTTGTATCTCCATCATTTGTTTTTCAGTAATTTTGTTTAGAGACTGCTTATAAATGAGTGAAATGGGTGGCGATTTATAAGGACCTGCTCATCGATATGTACTTACAAAAAAAGAAGTTGTGGAATGTTTCTTGTCTCGTCCCACTTACTAAAAACCTTTTTATTAAAAATAGCTTTAATGAGCCACGTGGTGCCTAAATGTAAGCAGCTGAAGTGTTTCAGAGGAATAAATGGAAGCTAATGCGTGTGTTAGCAGCTAATGCGTGTGTTAGCACGTGTGTGGTGGCGATGTGAGGCGGGTCAGGCTGGCTTAGAAGAACAAGGTAACGCTGCCTTGCCGTTGGTCTCACCCGCTGGGCGAGGGGAGGAATGTCACAGGTGTGTCTGTGAAAAGTGTGAATGTCACCAGTCTTGAGTGTGTGACTCGACCAGTCGCCGATAGCTTCCCCCGACATGCAGAGTTTTCCTCCTGCTGGCACTGTGACACCTGAACCTTGAAGTCAGCTTCTTCCTGGAAGTCAGGATCTGAGGTGGAAGCTGGCTGGTCTGCAACACCTAACAGAGCCTGGCCCAAAGTGTGAAAGGTAAAATCTTTTTGTGCAAGACACCAGAAAAAATATTTTTTGCTGGTTTTAGTCCGACCTTATACACAGATATTAGGGCAGCGCAGAAGCTTTTCCAGGGAACCTTTAAAGCTTATGCACAAATTCACATGAAGTTATTTGGGCAAAATGGGCAGGTGCTCAGGTACCCCCAGCCCCCCATGGCACAGTAGCTTGCATTGTTGCCTCACGCTTCTGTGACCTGGGTTCAAGTCTCTGCTGTAACTCTGTGTGTGGGGTTTGCCTGTTGCCCCCCCCCCCCCACCATTGTGGGGTTTCCTCCACCTAGTCTGGTTTTCCCCTACAGTACACAAAACATTAGGCTTTATAGACTTACCAATTTGCCCAGTGCAATAATGCAAGTGCAAATTGCAAGTGTCAATAATGTGAAATGGATACAGAAAATGGGTGGATAGATGTTCTTGCATCATTTCATTAAGTTAATCCTCTGGATGTATCATCAACTAGTCTTATATTCCAAAGTTCCTCTCCAGACTGACAGAGAAAATCGATCATGGAGTAAGATTCTCTCCTGGGCGGTGGCGCTATTTAGTAGGAAGACAAATGTATTCTTTTAGTAAGATACTGATTCTGGACGGTAAGCCAGTTCTTTAGGGGGTCCTAATGGAATCATGGGCCAGGGGTGGGTGTTTGCTCACAGGAAGGGAGGGGGGTAGCTCTGTGGGTAACCAAACCTGCAGGTGGGGCCCTCGAAAGTGTCTCAGGTGAGGTTATTTGCAAGATGGTTTCCGTGGTTATGAAAAGCAGAAATTCAGCTGGTGCATTTTGTACTCCAGTCCTGCCTGACTCCCTATCAGTCTGCCCATACCGAATGTCCCAGCATTGTTAATGTATTTATACATGTATTTATTATAAAAGCCATGCTGATACACAAATGGCAGTATTGCTGTTTATTTTGACCTTTAATTTTGACCTTTATTCTTAATCACATTGTCTATATCTAGCTGGCGTGATACTCATTGGTACTGGTACTCGAGTGGAAGTCAATGGAAAAGGGAAAGTACCAAAAGTATGGAACTTGGTGCAGTGGAAAAGCACCTGATGGGTTTCACTCACGGCTTTCTTTTCGCACAATGTCAGTGGAAATGGTAGCGCTCAGTTGTTTTTTTCATGTAGCATGTGATCTTTGGCTGACTGCCTCCTAGGTAAGTAATTTCTGTGTGAAAAGCACAGTATTATGGACACGGGGCTATAACCTGAAAGAATCAGTGACACTGGCTTTGGTAATCATGAAATGCATGAAGCTCTTGTAAATTAAACAGATAGCAGCAGTTCTGACATTCTAAGTGGCGATTGGTCCAGACCCTTTCTCTTTTGGGTGAGGATTAGGGCTGCGCCAGACATTTTGGGATCTCCTTGGCAGTTGGCAGCAAATTAGCCAAAAGCATAGTGCTGTGGTTTAAGTATGGATGATGACTGAGGGAGATGTTCAAAGTCAACCACAAGTATTTATGCAAACTTCAGCTAAATACATTAGCATGCTTTGGTTATGTCAGGAGCCAACCCATAGTATTTCTTTTTCTTTGCATCATTGAACAATTCTGTTTGTGCAAAGGATATTATAAGCTCAATTGTACAGATGGCTGGACATCTTCAGATCATGATGTGTGCTGCCAATTTTACATCTGGCAGGTGTATCTGCATCTGTGAAGGATCATACCCTGCATGAATTCCGGGGGACTCATCTGATTTCCCATTTCTTTCAGCGTGGAAGGTGATGCTCCAGTCCAGGAGACGGGCCCCTCTGCAGAGAGTGTCTACGCCCGGGGGCCCATAACCCACAGCTCTGCCCTGAGCCCAGACCGTTTTGAGGCCCCGATCTATGGGCCCCCCAGTGGCCAACAGCGGTCACGACACCCCAAGCTGCAGCACTCCCAGTCCATCCTGCGTAAGCAGGCTGAGGAGGAGGCTATCAAGCGTTCACGCTCGCTGTCAGAGAGCTATGAGCTCTCCACAGACCTGCAGGATAAACAGGTACTCCATCCTCGAACCTGGTCCCTACCCAGGGACAGCTGAAGTCTCCTTTGCTAAGGAAGCACCGCTAACACTCGCTGCTTATATAGCTGCCAGTTGCAAATACCGACATGTTTATAAGAAAATATACCTTCACGTTAACTGATGCATGTTCATTGCATAATGTCATTACAATGCACATTTTATGAGAGTTTATCCGGTGTGACACGCATAACTGTTAGGTTATAATGAGCCGCATTTATTCTTTTTAAAATGCATATATAATAATATAATAATATATAGTCTTTTTGAAATGCGTTTTTTGCTAATAAGTGACTAATGTTTGACCTTCTTAAGAGTGGCTGATTTCATGCAGTATTTAAACAGACTTTGTTGAGAGAAGTACCGATCATTTTTGCACCTTTGCATTTTTATCAGGGGTCTGACTGTGAATAATGCTAGTTTAGTTTGACCCAGTCCTCAATGCTCGTCTCTGATGTTTATCTTCTCCATGTGGGTTCTCAGTAACCTTTAATTTCTCCTGTTTTCAGTTAGTACTGCACACACATGGTTCAGCTCAATTACAGTCTGTTTCCTGTAAGATAAACATTTACTGGTGGAGCAGGTAAATGAGTATATCCATAGGTAATAAATGTGGCCTTAGCCAGAGACTCATAAAGCAGCTACCTAGCCTGGAGCTGAACCCCTTTCTGCTACTAGAAAAATATACAGTTTTACATTTCTGGAAAACACTCACATTTATCCATTGTTCTTAATGACTGAGCACAATGCAGTTTGTTTGTGTTGTGAGTTTTTAGAATTTTGCTCTTGCAGACTGAGTAAATGGAGACCAAAGTTCAGTTTTTTTGCATCTTCCACACACATTTGTACATATATATACACGTTTGCATTTGAGGTAGAATAACTGAAGTGCAGACAGGGCCACACTAAAGCTAAGCTCCGGAGTTTGCGTGTAGCTTAGTTCCCCAGCCACTGCCCTTGGTCAGTGACAGGGCTTTCTGTTGCTCACACTTAATCATCTCTAAGAACTCTTTGGCCAATCTTACTAATAGCACCAGGCTTGAAGGACAAATTATAATACAGGAAGCCTAGCTTCTCAGCAGTTTCTCCAGCGTGAGACCTCTTTTTCTCGGCGGAAATGACATTATCAGTGCCTGCATGTTTGTGGAACCTTAATATTGGCCAGATCTATCCACCCACTGATATATCACTTGAACCCTGATATAGACAATACTGACAGTTAAGGTGCTGTGAAATGCTGAAAGTGTTTGGTTTTGATGTCTGGCTGAAACTGTGATGGGTGTCTCACTTTTATTTTTTCCAGGTGGAGATGCTTGAGCGTAAATATGGGGGGCGTTTCATAACTCGGCAGGCCGCCCGCACCATCCAGACTGCATTCCGGCAGTACCAGATGAACAAGAATTTTGAGCGTCTCCGGAGTTCCATGTCGGAGAACCGCATGTCCCGGCGGATTGTCTTGTCCAACATGAGAATGCAGTTTTCCTTTGAAGGACCTGAAAAAGTCCACAGCTCTTACTTTGAGGGCAAACAGGTCTCCTTGAGGGACGAGGGCAAAGACGCCGAGGCTTTGGTGCCGGCAGAGCACCCGGACGTGGGGGCTCCCTCCAGCATGAAGCCCCCCGCCGACCAGGGTGACTTTTCGGATGCCATCACCGAGCTGGAGGATGCATTCTCCAGGCAGGTGAAGTCGCTGGCGGAATCCATCGACGATGCTCTGAACTGCCGCACCCTTCACGGCGGGGATGAGGTGCAGGTGGAGCAGCTTCGGGGGCGCCCCGACAGGGGGAGGGAGGCAGGCTACCAGATAAAGTCCTCCAGCCTTGCAGATCGCCAGAGTATGGATGAGATGACTGCGTCCTATAGTGACGTGACTCTTTTCATCGATGAGGAGGATCTCTCTCCTCCGTTACCTGTGACCCAGTCCGCGAACCAGACCTCTGGCACAGAGTCAGACATCCGTCTCCGTTCTCAAGAGTGCTGGTCCCTGGCACACAAAGACGAGCAGGGCGACACGGACACCAGTTGCCGTAGCACTCCCTCGCTGGAGTGCCAGGAGCAGAGGGTCTGCATGGACCACCTGCCACTGCTGACCATCGAGCCACCCAGTGACAGCTCGGCGGAGCTAAGTGATCGCTCTGACCGCGGCTCGATGAAAAAGCAGGCTGCCTATAAACGCAGTTTGGCTGGCCTGGGGCAAGGCAGCCCCAAGCACGTCACGCACGTGCTGCCACAGCGTGTGCCGTCCCGGGATGAGGAGCTGCTGCCACACAGGCCCCGCCCCCTGGAGGCCCACCTGATCCTCAACGGCACCACTAACCGACAGAGCAAATCGGAGTCGGATTTCTCCGATGGGGATAATGACAGCGTCAACAGCACGTCTAACTCCAACGATACGATAAACTGCAGCTCCGAGTCATCCTCTCGGGATAGCCTACGGGAGCAGACCCTCAGCAAGCAGACCTACCACAAGGAGACCCGCAATAGCTGGGACTCGCCTGCCTTTAGCAATGACGTCATCCGCAAGAGGCACTATCGCATTGGTCTCAATCTCTTCAACAAGTATGTAATCAGTCTGAGTCACTCAGTCCAAATAACTCACTTTTCACTTTTAAAGGCTCAAGTTGTCAAACAGGTTTTTTCGGTGATTAACTAGAGAAAAATTGTTGTAGTCATAGTGTCATTATCATTTGATGGATCTTATTGAACTTTGTAGATGTGTTGTATGGATGAAAATCTGGAACTGATCCTATTGCACCAAAATGAAGCAATGCCACTGAGTGATCACCAAAAGAAGTTCAGAAACATCATTTTTGTTAATGCTATAACTCAAAAATTAATTGACAGATCTTATTACCACTTCATCAAAACATTATATGGAGGAAGATCTACACCTGATTTAAGTCAAATCACATAAAAATTGAAGCAACACTGCTAGATAGCAGCAAAGCTGGGAAAGGGTGGACTCGTAAGCAGGGGTGGATATTTCAGGTGCAGAAAATAAAAATCCAGATCACCTTGGTTGAAACCGTGTTTTGGTCTGGATTTTAACTTTCTGGGTCCAAACTATCCACTTCTGTTCACAAGTTGTGCAAATATATTGAAAAATTGAAATAGTGTCACTTAGGGGTGAAAAGAGAGCTGCAGTGCCACAGAGGTGGGGAGGGTGTGTAAGGGGGCTAGAGACTGTGTAGGTTTGGGGGTGTAGGGAGCGTGGGGATGTGGTGAGGGAAGAAGGTGATGCAGCCATCCAAGGAATACTTTGTTGTCATTCTGACAGCATCTGTTTATTAATGAAGATTGTTATGAGCATTATAATTAATGCACACTACAGCTGTTGAGTCTGTTACTGTAGGTGATGTTAGATGTTAAGGTATACTTACATATTTTTATTAATGTTTCTTGCATCATAAATGTATTATGTAGGTTAATTAATGTTCTATTAATGCATTATGAAAGTGCAGTCAATGTACAAGATGTTAAGTTACAGAACCTGTTCATTCAAGATGACAGAAACCTAGCCTGCAAGCCACACCTTTGCAAGTGTCCCTCATGTGATAAGCAGGCAGTGTCATATTTTTAAGAAACCCTCTTTATGTCTCCCTCAGTTTGCTCTTGGCAGGTGAGAGTGAGCAAGCTGCAAAGGGCAGCCACCTGTTGCAGGGTCCATGGAGCTGGGGATTAAGGGCTTTGCTTATGGAGATGTAGATGTACCAGTGCTGGCTTGACCTGGTGACCTTCTGATCACAGGCATAGAGGCTTATGCTGCTCTCTGAGATGTGCTCCACATCACGTGATATGCTACAATATTTAGTGACAAGGCTGGTTGACACACTAGCACAGGGTTCCTGAAACCTCGACCTTGATTTCAAATCCAGGCCTTGTTTTCAGTTCTCCCAGGTAGTTAGTTTAATAATTATTGGTTGTGTTTGGTCAGAGGCTTCACACCTGACTGACAGGTAAAGGAAGGCTGGAAAATCAGCAGTACTCGGACCTTGATGACCGTGATTTGAAGAATCCTGGCCTAGAAAATAACCTCTTACCTGGAATGTACCAAAAGGGACCTCAGCTAGATGTCTGAAAGACCTTTTTGATCACATTCTGAGGACATCATAAACATCAGAAATTAAGAAAGTGTTGGAGTATGAATTAGAGGTGGGACCCTTTGAAGCACACCAATCAGTGGGATATTTCTACTGTATAATTAATCTTTCTGACTATAATCATTAATAATTGGTCCAGTGTTGTCCAAATAGAGTGCCTGTTTGCATCGCTTTCAACATCTGAAGATGCTTATCCACGCAGTGCAACCTGATCTTTTACCTGTATAACTAAAGTTATACAGTAATTCATCACAGATGTAATTCCTCCATTACCCTTAAGATTAATGGCTCAAACAAGTAAACTGCTCAGGAAATTCTACCTGGAAGAAACCCACCAATCCCAGGGAGAACAAATGTAAATTCCAAACACACTCTCTTTTCTTTTTATTAATTTACCATATAAATTAATTTAAATGACTCCCTGTCAGTTTAGGAAATAGAAGAAGTTTTGCAAACGGCAGCTCATATGACCTGTATATCTCTGTCAGTAGGATATGAGATAGAAAGACAACACTTCTGATGCTGAGATGTTTCCTGGTCCCTTTTTAAAAATAGTACAGTCACCTTCGTTCCTAGGATGGAACTTTTCCCTTTGTGTGTTTTTTCTTTACTGTGTAATGTGATACTTTCTCAGAATGAGAGATCTCTCTTCCTCTGCATAAAAACAGTGTTACACCAATACTGGATCAGTGTATGAACAAGTTTTTTTTTTTTTCAGGACTTTGTATGCTCTGTTTAAGAAACACATCTTATGGAACACTGTAAAATTGAAAACATTTTTTCCAAACAAGAGTAATTTTATACAGTGATTTCATTTCAATAAGCATGAAGTCATTCATTTTTAACAATGAAGAAAACTTCAAAATAATTACAGTGGGGTCTAAAAGCCTGAGACCGCTACTATAAATGTGCCTATCTTGCATTTTTAAAAATAATTTAATATGAAAGTATTCATTACAAGTTATATTATCCACACAACAACTTTATTGAAAAGTTGCATCTTAGAAAAATTTGATACGTCCCCTTTTAGCTCTCACTCGTGGGAGTTTTACTTACATAAAAATATTCTGAGGGCAGATGGAAAAATGATTGGTTAAGAGATATAACCAATCAGACTGTAGAGGAGGTGCAACCAAGACATCTGATTGGTTGCACATTTATTACCTGCTCTTCTTAGTTCTTACAAAGTTTTGAGATATGTTTGACATCATTATCCTGAACTACAAAGGTAGAAACCAGAGGGTACAGCATCTCTCTGAATAAAGTGGCACTTTTCCTTTATCAAGGGCGTACTTGAGTCAGTGCAGGTGAACAAAACCTGAATTGACAAAACACCCTTAGACTATATTCCCACTACCATGCTTCATTGCTGTTTTGATGCATTGTGGTATCACTCTCCCTTCTATTCACCTCCTTATATACCCATCTGTTACAGTAATTTTCAAACTTCGATTGTAATTAGGATATTCTCCATTGATGCACTCTGGAATGTGCACATGCTAATCATTGTACTAATGATTGTACTAATCATGGTGACCACATTCCTTTTATCTGCAGGAAGCCGGAGAAAGGTATCCAGTACCTGACTGAAAGGGGATTTGTTCCGGACACACCTGTGGGCGTGGCTCACTTCCTTCTTCAGAGGAAGGGCTTAAGCCGACAAATGATTGGGGAGTTTCTTGGAAACCGTCAAAAACAATTCAACAGGGATGTCTTGGAGTGAGTATTGCTAAGCAATAAATATTGCTGAAAACAAACAGCTACTTTAGCTAAATCTGTGTTTTGGAAAACACTGAAGACATTCATGTTCATCCTGATATGTGAGCCTGGGTACAAATAAAATCAAAATCTGCTGGTTACAAGAGGTTCATTGGATAATGACAAATCCTGTCAGAAAACATAATAGTTAAAGTCATGGACTTTTCATGGACAGAAGGGCTCTGTTGTTGGACTCAATAGCAAGGTCATGAGTTGGAATTAGAAAATGTAAAAAATCTTTGGGCATTGATGTTTTGCAGTTACTTCGTTTTAAATGATCATCCCCTCCTTACTTAAGTGAGATTCGAGGTTTTTTGAAGGTTTCACCAATGTGGACTTTGCTGGTAGCTCTGTAAAGGTTTAGGTTCCTTCACACGTCACCTTTCTCAGAGTAGGCCATCGTTGGTGACGTCAAGGGTGCGCTGTCTGACCACTGCCCTTCGTGTCCGGTAGCTGCGTGGTGGATGAGATGGAGTTCTCTGGCATGGAGCTGGATGAAGCCCTCAGGAAGTTCCAGGCCCACATTCGGGTGCAGGGGGAGGCGCAGAAGGTGGAGAGGCTAATCGAGGCTTTTAGGTGAGACACACGGGCCTGGTATGAGCGCTGTGCAATGTGCCAATAAACATCCAAAAAGATTTAAAGGGGAATCCCACCCAACCATACAAAATGTTAATCAGATAATTAAAATGTATCTAAATGAAAGTCTACTAAATTCACCTCTGCTTTGTGTGTACATGAAACTCACTTATCGTTACGGTAAATGAAAAATTTGTCCTCCATTTTCCACTGAGATCCGAGAAGAAATCCTGCTTACTGCAAATCATCAGTCTAATTGTAAACTCAGCATTAATTTTAACACATTCATTTTTTTCTGTCATTAGCTGTTTAGCTTACAAAAATAACATTCTTTTGATTTAATATACACATCAAATTCGAAGGTTCACCAAACCATTTCAGGCTGCTGTAAAAATGCTATGCAAAAATAGGTGGGAGATAACCAACTTTGCTTTGAATCGTGCCATATACCAAGAAGATAATCAAGAAAAAAAGCTTGTTTTATTACTTGCTCAATGAGCCGAGGAATATCAAGAACATCATGAAGTGATATACAAATTGTATACATTGCATTATATAAAACTGGGAGAAAAGTGTAGGTCAATCAGCTGTAGAAAGTTATTATTGGTGTCATGTCACCTTGAAGATTTTCCCCTTCAGATTGACTTGACCATGTTTTTCATTTCAGTACTATTACCTGCTGACCTTGTCTGAACAAATTCTTTTCCCCGCCATAGCCAGCGCTACTGCATCTGCAACCCCACAGTAGTACGGCAGTTCAGGAACCCAGACACTATCTTCATCCTGGCCTTTGCTATCATCCTCCTCAACACGGACATGTACAGCCCCAATGTCAAGCCTGAGAGGAAGATGAAGCTGGAAGACTTTGTCAAGAATTTGAGAGGTGGGCGGGCAGCCCTTATGCAGGAGACATTTTGATGATCTTTCTCTTTCTGCAGTAACTGAGACAATTCTAATTAGGGAGTGAATTCAACTGACCCTTCATATTTAATTGCTTACACATAGTATATTATTTCATTAATAGTTTTGTTATATACTTTCAGGTCAATAAAAACTTGTTTAAATATGTTTAAACCTTGATTCCTTTAATATCTAACATATTTTTAAGTTTTCGTGTGTGTGTGTAAGTGTGAGAGAGAGTTTCTTGATGGTAGTATACTTGGAAAGGTGTGTCCCTATAAAACAGGGATTTGTCAGGGTGTCCTCATAAGTACTGTATACCTTTATATGTGTGTGTGCGTGTATGTGTATGTGTGTGTGTGTCTGTGTGTTTGCTAATGACTAGATGATGCCAACCCCAGGTGTTGATGATGGAGAGGATATCCCTCGGGAAATGTTGATTGGAATCTATGAAAGGATCCAAAAACGGGAGCTGAAAACCAACGAAGACCACGTGTCTCAGGTTCAGAAGGTGGAAAAGCTCATTGTGGGCAAAAAGCCAGTAAGTCCTGAATCCATATGGGAAAATCAGTTTCATCATTTGCAACTATGATGTTTGCCAGTCACCTGCTTTTATATCTTACATGAGTGTGAACAGAATAATTATTAGGTTATAGTTTTACTAATTACCTTAAAAGTGCTTTGTGCTCATACAGCTCAGAATATAGAAATCTCACATTCTCTTGCTATCTTATTGTGCTTGCACTGCAGATTGGATCACTGCACCAGGGCCTTGGATGTGTAAGTAACTAATCATTTCTCATGCATCGCATGCAATAATTCTTTCCCTGATTTCCATGAAAATCATAAAGTAAATGATGAGGCATAATTTGAAGTGTTCTGAAGTGTTGTTACCTCCATAAAAATGATATAGATTTGGACAGTTAACAGTCCATTCTATTTGCTAACTCAAAAATGGTCAGCTTTTTACTTGGTTTTTTCCAATTGTTTAAATTGTTAACCGGGAACTACACATAATTTATAAATGATATAGAAAGTAAGCTTCAGTAAATCACCCTATATGAAGATATCTGCTAAGGCAAACATGTCACGTACTCCTGAATTTCTAACATGGGGGCATGGCATGGTGCAGGCAGGAAAAAGTGGATAATCCACTGACGGCTCAGCAAAACAGGGGTATATTAACGGAACACTAGGAAACATTATAAAACAAAGTACAAAGTAAGTTAATAAAACAAAAATTATCTATAAGGGAACTGGTTACACCAAGGAACAGGCTGGGAATCAAACATCAAACACACAATCAATAAGACCATCAACAGCAGCAAGTACAACATTGACTATACAAGAAAAGGCAGGTAAAGCAGAACTAAAGCAAAGCAAAACAATAAAACAGAATATAAGTCACAAAACACAGGAACGAGAAATACAGACGAAATACAAGAAACCGAATCTACAAAATACAACAATAGAGGAAGTGGGATTTGAACACACAACAGAAGGTTATACTGTACACTCAGCTCACAGAGCCATGCAGCAGTCCAGAGAGCAGGGGAAGCACACAAAGGGATTTATCAATGAGGAGGAATGGTATGGCCAGTGACATCTGCTGGCCAAACAGGGAGGAGACATGAAAGACAGGGACCGACGGGTGCAGAGCCTGACATGAACATGTCATTTGTAATAGCATTTAAACAAGCAATATATGCAAAGTATTTGCAAATATTGTAGGTGTGTTATTTTTAAGAATTGTTTTTTTTCTTTCTTTTTTTACTTTTAAAAATGCATGCATAGTTTTTACATTTACATAGACAGTTGAATTAGGTAATGAGTGTGCCTAATTTTTGAGACTGAGTTTAATTTATTTGAGTTTAATATATGCGATACTCCTGGCTTTCAAGCATACTATATCAGCTTAGCGACAGCTAAGAGACCCTCTGTGGACGCCTGAATTATTGAACAACCGTTGATCCTGACAAAACAATCTCCATAAAATTGCCTGTTTACAAAAATGCTACAGATATGAACTTTTCCTGAAGGGTTCAATTATCTTTTGTAGAGATTGACTTCTGACAGGAGCACTTCCTCCTTGTAGGTGCTGTCTTTGCCTCACCGGAGACTAGTGTGCTACTGCAGGCTGTTTGAAGTACCTGACGCCAACAAGATCCAGAAACTGGGTCTCCATCAGAGGGAAATCTTCCTCTTCAATGATCTGTTGGTGGTATGCTGCACTCTCCGCTCCTCATGTGCTGCATATTCTCTGGATCTGTGATCTCAGTATTTCCGTCATTCAGCTTCAGATTCATTTAAGGCTATCTTTGTCCAAGGAGCTCCTGTACACTTAGAAACCATCTATTTCAGTTTCCACACCATCTGATATTGTTATTTACAATGATAAACGTTTACTTGAATTCAATTATGAGCACAGCCCTAAATCATGGACACAAGATATTTGGGCATAATGGATTGTGGTAGAATATACAAATCGCATATGTCCTGACATTCATGCAGGTAAAGTTATACATTAATGCAGCTCACATCTCATCTATTTTTTCTGTAGGTTACAAAGATTTTTCAGAAAAAGAAGAACTCGGTGACATACAGCTTTCGACAATCCTTTTCCCTCTATGGGATGCAAGTACTTCTATTTGAGAACCAGTGTAAGTACTGGATGCCAGACCCATCACATGATGAGCTCCTGGTTCCTGATGAGGTTGCCATAGTGACCAAGCAAAGGACCAAATCGGTTTAACTTTGCAAAAAGGTGCTTCAGAATCTATTTGTTTAGTACATGAAGATCCTCTAGACATTTTCCATTTATTCTGTTTCAGACTACCCCAATGGAATCAGACTCACATCAGCTGTCCCTGGGGCAGATGTGAAAGTCCTTATCAACTTTAATGCCCCAAATCCCCAGGATCGTAAGAAGTTTACTGATGATTTGCGAGAGTCCATCGCAGAGGTCCAGGAAATGGAGAAGTACAGGATAGAGTGTGAGAAACTCCTTCACAATATCAACCTGCATATAAAATACGCAATAACTATAACTCGATAGCCTCAAACGTTCATGTGTTATTGTGTATTCTTCAGAAAAATGGTTACTAGGTCTTCTATTTAAGTTGTTAACATGGGGAGGGGGGGTTGTCCCAAATACTTTTAAAAATGGGAGGAAGACATACTAAGTGGAAATGGTAAAAGAAAGTGAGTGATGAAGTTTAAAGGACAGATCTGTATCATCTTGCTGGTATTACAGAATAAGATCATGCAAATGAGTATTCTCATCACAAAACTCATCGCAGCAGAATGAGAAAAATTAGGAAAGTAGAGCAACTTAATTTAGTGATGACATGCCGCTCACTTGAATATATTCTCCATTTAGCGGAACTGGAGAAGCAGAAGGGTGTGGTCCGGCCCAGCATGTCCCAGAGCTCAGGCCTCAAGAAGGAGTCTGGGAACGGAAACCTGAGCCGCGGTAGCCTGGACGACAGCTATGCCATGGGAGAGGGCCTGAAAAGGAGCGCCCTCAGTAGCTCCCTGCGGGACCTCTCCGAAGCAGGTAAGGCTACACAGGCTTCCTGCATGCCAGGCACTGACGGCATTCTGGGTCGACGGTGAAGGGCGGCTTTCTGCTGAGCGCAGATCTAAAGCAGAGGTTTGGCTCCTGGTCACCGCTCATACTGAAGAGCTCGTTCGCCTGTGAAGATGCTGAACCGCATGGAAGCCAAATCAGCTGGGTTGTCCGAAGCTGAACGTGAGGCGGCGCTTACGTGGAAAAAGTAGAGGCCAGAAAAATGTGGTTGGGGCAGAACCTTTTTTTGGTAGGAGCTTCTGCCAGAGAGGCATGTCTCAAATAGGGGTAGATGACGTTCCCCTTTAGGTACACTTTCAGAAATCAGTCATTGATTCACATGGGTTTTAGGTGTCCTGGAGTAATTGTTAATGGATTATTGATGCTCGTTGCTAAGTGGTCTGTTGATGGTATTTTACTTGCTGTTATTTTTACACTGATAATATATAGGCGACACCATCAAATTAAGCCTAATTCAGAGGCACTGTATAAACATGTTATTCGAAATCCTCTCTGAAAGCACTTGCTTGATTTTCCTGATTTATATCTCATTGTCAGTTCCTTACTGTTTCTATGACATTTTGTTCACATATCATTCACCTTGTTTGATCCAACATAAATGTTGACCACCAACTTCACTACTCATTGTGTCTCTCATATCATGCATTGCTGGCTAAAACTGCATAATAATTAATTTTCTAACACTATAAAAAACAAGCAGAAACCCTCAACATTGTGAATACTGTATTGTACTGTGTGTTTCCATATTTATTGTGCTATGTTTGTACATGATATCCATTTTTTAACCTGCAATTTCCAAAACACAAATAAGAATGGAAATATTAAGGTGTAAAGTGTGTATATTTGTATTAATTGACAAAAATTAAAACATTATTTTTAAGTATTTTTTTTATTATTTTTTTAATTTATTATGTAAATGCAGCAGCAATGTAGAATTGAAGAACCATCCGTAGATAAAATTCAAAAAAGCTTTTAAGCAAATAGCTCTAGACTGTAGAATTTCCCAGATATTTTAAAATTGTATATTTATTTATATTTAATGTGATATTATGTGACATATTTTATACTTATATCTTTATATTCTATATTTATGAGTCTCATATATTTTTAAACACAATAACTAAACAAATGAAAAAAGGGATAATTAAAATTGCAAACCAACAGAATAATTACTGTACAAGCTCTTTAAAATAAGAAGCTGGCTTCTACTCCCTAGTTAACATTTTTGTCTCACCCTTTATATTTAAAATTAGATCCTATGCTAACTTTATTGGGCACCATTTTTGTTCATTATATGGTTCTCCTAATTTTGAAATTGAAAGCCTTATTTTATATTATTTATAATATACCTAACTATAATAATTAATATTAATATCTAATAGGATTGAGCCTGATTATGATCACTAAAACTGTATTTTACAATTTTGTTTCAGATGATGGAGAGCTTTCTCCTTTAACACTTTAAACTTTAAATGTAAACTGACCTTTTTAAAGTTACAAGCCTAAACTACTCAGCAACAACCGTTAGAAAAATAATAAAGTCAGTTGATGTTTGACAAAGGTTCGTATGTCTACATGTATTGTTCTGTGTCTGGATATTTGTGCTTTTTTCACTTACGTCACAATCTGGGATTTTGTTTTGTAACCAAGTGGCCTCTTCCCAGTGACGATATTTTTTTGGGAATACAGTCTTTCTTTTTATTTTTCAGTTACAAGATTTAGATTTTATTTCCTCACATTGTCTACTGATACTTTGCTTTTGTTTTTTATTTATTTTTTATCTATTTTTGTTTTTTTTTGTTTCCTTTCAAATTACCATAAGGAGTCACATGTCAGTCACATCGGCATTACGTCATCGACAGCAGACCACTCCCACCTCGGCTGGTCAGGCCGCCCACAGCCACACGGCCTCAGGCAGCTTGCACTGGCTCTTGCCTGTTCACTTCCATACCACCTGAATTCTAGCCCAGGCAAACCTGGGGCTGCTTTACCTTTGCTTGCATATAAAGGCCCAGCCCTTGAGTGGTCATCACCTCTCCTGGTTTTTTCAAACCTTCTGGAAGCTTCTGCAGAGGCTGTTGTCACTCTCCTGTTACCTCCCCTGGTGACACGTGGCTTTTTATTTCTATATTGTATATCAACAGCAGAAGTATCCTGCCCAGTTAAAAACATACTATGGTGTACAGCACCCCACCTCATGGCCTCATGGCAGAATTATATTATTCTAGCTCCCCCACCTCCCCCCTGCTCCCTGAAAATACCCCCTGCCCTCGTCAGAGCAATCCCCTCCTCTGGTACCATGCAGCCACAGCGGCCCCACCCCACCGGCAGGGATGAGGGATGTAGGCTCCTCTGTATAACCCCAGAAATGTCCATTTCTAATCTGTGGTGTTGCATGTCCCGGGCAGGGAAGCGGGGGCGTCGGAGCAGTGCAGGATCTCTAGACAGCAATATGGAAGTAAGTAGGAGGCCAGCCCTGTCAGCCTACTCTCTGTGTAATGATGTGCTCTTTGAAACGCATCCTTCTTTCTTTTCCTTTTGCACCCTTTTTCCTATTTTTTTATTTATTTATTTTTTTCCCTGCTGTGGGTAACCTCTAGCCGCCTGTCTGCGCCAATGTGCATGCCCGGCCTGCCTGCATTTTGCTGTCAGACTTGCCTCCGATGGGAGGGGGTCTGCATCGCTCAGGGGGTCTGCATTGCTCAGGGGGTCCCGCTCACCACTCTCTCCTTTCTGTAGCTCAGCATGAACTGACTAATCCCACTCATCCACCATTGTTTCTCAAGCGTGTTGGTCCCCGATCAATGTTATTTATGTATCTTTTTTTTTTTTGGTGATTCACTTTTGTTTATCTTTTTTATATTTTCAGTTGGTTTTTTTTTTTTAAAGTGCAACTACTTAATTCAGTGACTGCAGAGGGATTGCAGTTTTGGATGGGCATCTCCTTCCACCACAACCTGCCAGTTGGTTAAAACTCCCTCTCAGCCTCTGCACGTCACTGGTCCCCTAAGTAGCGCCACCTATTGCCACTTCTTGCAAAGCCCTGACTAATAATCAGCTCGCATCACGGTTAGGAGGCATATCATCATTTTTAGTTTCCATGGACTGAAAGTCTTTAGCGAGGCCGAACAGGAACATATGTTTTTTTTTTTTGTTTTTTTTTTTTATCACATTTGTCATGGTATGAAAAGGCAAAAACAGGAATAAGACTTTGCTTATCCAAGTCTCTCATTAAACATACAAATAGGAGCATCCAATGCCAAGAAATTTTGTCAGGAGAATATTGCTCACTTCTGTTGGGAGACCAGCAAGCTTTTAGTTTTTGTTATTCTACTGACCCGCGGCACATACACACTAAGACTGTACCACATCAGGCAAACCATTCATATAATTCAATGCAACCAAAAACAAACCAAAAAAATTCCAAATAAATCAGCCTCTTATCTATGTCAGTCACGGTCCTTTCATACTCCGGTGTATTCTTACCATTGATACTGTTTATTGTCTAACAGAAGGGTAGGAGTTCCCTTACATGCTTTAAATAATCATCTATCCCTTTTAATGTGCCGGAGACAATCCTAGTGTTAATGCTAATGTGCATTAAGCTATAATAGAACCCATTCATTTCATACACAAAACCTGTTGGTGTCATATCGTGATCAGAAAACTAACCATTTTTTGGTGATAGAGTGATTTGCCTCATTGGTAACCAAATGTTGGATTTCATACGAATCCATGAAGCAAGTGCTATTTCACAGTCTTCGGCAATTGAGTTCCCGTCAGTGATGTACCCTTGTGATCCTCATCCTAGGTTCTTCACTTTTGGGCTTTTCTGAATTGCCTTTGGTGTTTTTAGCAGATTCTGTTAGTGGGTGATTGTCACTCTTTCCTTAACGGTTACACCTTGGTCCGCTTGTTTGAAGTTTTGAAGCAGCATGAGTTTCCTTTGGCATGTTTGGTGTAACACTGTGGAGGCCTTTGTCATAATATAGCCAGCTGATTTTAGCATTAAATTAACTGCATAGCTATGACGATCTCTGATCTCTATAAGCTAAGCCCCTCCATATTGTCGGTATGACTTCTAGGTTGTTCTGCCAAATGCATATGAGCAATTTTGTCTATAACATTCCTCCGGACTTTTGAACCTAATCCTGTTAGTCTGCAGTCTAGGTGTTGCTTTCAAAGTATGTCAAATAACTTGAACCTCAAAGATTTATCACAAAGATGAAGAAGCTGATTCCAGGCCACATTAATGAGGTCAGGTTTAGTGCTTCTTTCTCATAAGCATCTATCTAAACAAGGGGGGGGGGGATATAATGCTGTGGAAATTATGCTTGTTGAAGTTGCTATGCTAGCAATTAACCATACAGCTGCTTTGTTAGCATTTCTCTCTGCATCTTTTTGCATGCTACCTGCAATCAGCCACTAGGGGGCAGGAATGTGGAGCCCTTCTTCTGTGAGGCAGTGTCCAGGGCATCACTGCTGCATGCTTCTGGTGGGTGGCAGGAGCAGTGACGGCACTCTGTTGTCCCCCCTCCCCCCCCCCTTAGGGCTCCATCATTAGCAGCCCCCACGCGCACCCGATGGCCGCTGCCTCCCGCGATGGGCCTCCACGCGGCCAGCTGTCCGCACCCAACTCCTCCTCGCTTCTGGGAACTCTGTTCGGCAGTCGACGGAGCAAACCCCAGTCTTCCTCGGCCCACAGCCACCATTCCCATCCGGCATCATTCCAGCACCCCACCTTAATTTCGCACACACCCCACCCCTCCACACTGCACCACAGCTCCCAGTTGGAGCACCACGCCCTTCATGCCCAGCTCTGCCACACCCAGCAAAACCCACCTCCCTACCACCACCATCATCATTACCACCCACCCCACCAGTACCGCCAGCATTCGGCCTATGCTCCTCACCCCCACTCCCAGCACAGCCACGGCATCCACTCCCAGCATGCATCTCACCACCACGGCCCAGTCCCCGGTAGCAGTGGCAAACCTAAACACAGTGGCATCAGCACCGTGGTGTAAGGGGTAGGCGGGAGAAGGGAAAGGCCCAGTTTTCTAATCAGCAACGCCAGTAGAGGGGATGCTGTGAGAAGCCAGAGGGGTGGTCACTTCTGGCTGGCAGCCCGTCCGGCTGCTGGCTTGGATGGAGGGAAAACACGTCAAAAGACTCCATTCCTCCACATCACTCGGAGATTCGTTTCCTCAGAGCCTACTCCAACTGTCTGCCAGGGGGCCATTTGATCATTGCATGACTATCATCTCAGATCATGCAGACAAGTCCCTACAAAGTGACTACACAGAGATTAGTGTAGCTCTAGTGATCACAACGCTCTCAAAATGGTTCTTTGTCTTCCTTTCTGGAGCCTACAACAAGACAGGAATGAAGATTATGGCTCCTTCCGTTGTATTGGGGAAGCAGATGTGAAAATTACGTTAAAAGTAAAATTAAAAACCGGCCAAACTCAGTTCTGCGCACTTTGCAGTTTTGTGTAGTTCAAGAGTAGGAGGTTAGCTTGCAGAATGACTAGACCAGCAACTAAGAGATGAATCTGAGAAGCACCAGTCATAAAACATGTGGTTTCAGTTTTTTACTGGAGCTGCAAATCTGAACTTGGTGCCGTCAAGCAATCAGAAGTATGTGCCAAGTACTAGTGTTATAAGAGTTTAGTCTACTGTGCTTTGTACATTAAGCCTATAACCTTTTGTAGAATAGTAAAAGCACCAATTATTCTCAATAATGGAAAGAGAAAACATCTAATGTTGCCTCATGTCATACTTTGTGGTTTTAGGCAATTAGTGCTTGTAGATAATTAGACTCTTGTTAGTCTCAGTGGGGGCAGTTTGGATACACCTTTAAAAGCCGGTTCTTCAGGGATGAAAGGAAGCAAAGCGTGATACTGTACTTTATCCATTTATCGATGGGTGAGCCCAACTTCAAACAGAAGGGGAAACTGGATAGAGTCAAAGCAAGAAATACAAAATGGAATTGGGGGCCGATGGCCGATGTCGATCGTTTTTCTCGTTCCATTTTTCTTCTTCTTATAAAGGCCTTGTAACCGTCGGCACATCAAGCCGGCAGCAATCGCATGCATACAAGAGCACTGAGCCCTGAGGGCGGCCCACCACAGAAGTGCAGGGACGAATCGCCATACAACGGTCTTACTGGCTATAGCACACCACGGCCTCAGTGCATGTGTTTAAAAAATAAAAAAGAGGCATTATACTGCAATCTATTGACCTCATTTAGAGCCAAATCTTTGCTAGCAGTTCGTGCTGGAGGCAGAGAATGGGCAGGTACTGACTAAGGAGGGGGCCTTGGAAAATTGAGGGCTCTTTTTTTTTTAGTTATATATATTACTGAAACCTCACCCAGCCTATGGAAGGGAAATGCTCTTAACTCTATTAGGGGAAACCTTTTTTTATAGTTTGTACATTTAAAATTTTTTATTGTCCAGTTAATTATATGTGCAATAGGTATATATATAAGAAAAACATATAACTGAAACAAAAATTGATTCATTTTCCATGCTGTCCATTTCCTGTCGCATTGCTTTTCTTCTTTTTCTTTTTGTGTCACCAAATCATTTTCTCTCCACAGCTTTACTGTCTCTCTGGGTCTTTGAGGCCTGTTGTCTTGCTGTAACAAAGACTGTCCAGGAAAATATTCTTGCATGTCATGTCAATATATTAAGGCTGTTCTCTACATATTGTATATTTGCAGAATAAATCAGTGTTACTCTTGACTGTTGTTGGAGCTAAATGTTAATAAATTACAACGTGTAACCTTTTCTTCATGGAATTGTAATAACAGTAGATTATGTTACTACAGGTTGTTCTTTTTTCTCACTTTGTAAATATATAAAGTTAATGTACAGTGCAAACCCACAGTTTCAGTTGTGCAAGAGAGTATATGTATACATTTTACAAAGCATATTACAATGATATCTAAATGTATTGAGGAAAGGATATTGCAATACGGGACCTGCCGTTGTTCAGCACATGGAGCCATTTGAAAAAAGCTAACATTACTAAAAATATATATTTGTCTAGTGCTGTACATAACAAAAGGACTTTCAAAAGCAGCACTGCTAGAATGACCAGGGTTTGTTTTGTAGTTGTAGTAAATACATGAATCAGGACTCCTGTTTGGCTATATGCTGAAGTCACATTCAGGTTCTGAAGACTAAGGAATTAATGTGGTTTTTGTGTTTTTTTTTCCTTTTCAAGTCGATAAAGGATTGTAAGTAAAAAGGTAAGCGGTGTAACAATTATATTGCACAAGGACTGTATGGATTCTTGGACAGTCATGGACGCTGCGACCACACAGAACCCCCCCCCCCCCCCCCCCCCCCCCCCCCCCCCCCCCCCCCCCCCCCCCCCCCGACCCCCCCCCCCCCCCCCCCCCCCCCCCCCCCCCCCCCCCCCCCCCCCCCCCCCCCCCCCCCCCCCCCCCCCCC
>JAABNY020000108.1:28216514-28234833 GCA_015164015.2 Brevimyrus niger | reverse complement strand
TATTGTGTTATTTTCTCATGATCTCTTCATTTAAACACGTTTTCCTATAAGGAAAACTGCATTTCTGATATCACAAGGCAATCTGTCTATGTCTGCAGGAGGAAAGTCACACAGGGTTGCCATGTAAATAGCACACACACATAGTGGAGGAGGGATTCAATGAAACCCCAAGCCTGGAGAGGGGAAGCAGCTCACCCCCCGCACAGCCATGTCATCCAGCTCAGGGAGGGGCTGTGCTCTTTCTGGGGGAATAGATTAGCTGGTGCTGCCACCTGCTGGCTAAGACTTATTTGTGTGTGTGTGTGTGTGTGTGTGTGTGTGTGTGTGTGTGTGTGTGTGTGTGTGTGTGTGTGTGTACATGTATGGGTTTGTATTTGCAACCTGTTAGGTTTTAGTTAAAAAAAATAACAAAAATTTTGGTTACTAATGCTTAAGTATAATCCCATTTCCAAGAAGTTGGGACGATGTGTAGAAATGTGAATAAAAACAGAACGTAATAATTTCCAAATCATAAAAACCCATACTTCATTGAAAATAGAACAAAGATGCCAGCAACATGTTGGGACAGGGGCAACAAAAGGCTGGAAATGTTGTGTAATGCTAAAACAACTTGGTTGAATATTTCACTAATTAGGTTAATTTGGTAAGATGATTGGTATAAGAAGAGTCTCCCAGAGAGGCAGAGTCTCTGTGCAGTGAAGAAGGGGAGAGGTTCACTGCTCTGTGCAGTGAAGAAGGGGAGAGGTTCACTGCTCTGTGCAGTGAAGATGGGGAGAGGTTCAGCTATCTATGAAAGTAGTACCACCAATTAAGAATAAAGTTCTTCAATGTAATATTGCAAATAATTTGGGAATTTTATCATCTACAGTACATAGTATCATTAAATTACTCCTGAGAAATCTCTGTACACAAGGGACAAGACCAGAAACTAATATTGGATAGCTGTGATCTTCAGGTTCTCTGCATTGCACTGCATTAAAAACAGACCCAATTCTATAGTGGAAATCACTGCGTGGCCTCAGGAACGCTTCCAGAACCCACAATCTATGAGTACAGTCTGTCTCTCAATCCACAAATGCAGGATGAAACTCTACCATGCAGGGAAGAAACCAGATCTAAGTATGATCCAGAAACGTCACCGACTTCTCTGGGCCCGAGCTCATTCAACCCCTGGGAAGTGATAATGAGGATGAAGATTTTGCCCATAGAAATTAATAGAGTGAGAGTGTGTGTGTGTATTTTTTTTTTCAAAACACGATCACTGAAAAGAGAATTTTTAAAAAATGATGCAAGTGTTTGAAATATTGAACAGCTGCTGACAGCCATTCATCTCCTCACCAATTTACTTGAAAAGTGTTGCAGGGGATCCTACAGACAGTCAGGCAGCAAAGGGGGGGGGGGGGTGATTCACACACAGTGAACACACACATTTAATTACATGGCAGTAACTTTGGGACTACAGCAGGCAAAGGGGAACTTGCAGGACCCCACCCCGCCACCCCCCACACACACACAGACAGACACACACACACACAAATGAACTCACAGACACACACAGAGTCAATTCCACAGCCTTGTAGTTGTGAGCCAATAGCATTCCTGATAGAGCCACTATATCACCCTGCTGTTGATATCTGAACAATGAAATGCTGCAGCTGTAGCTTCCTTCATTTCAAATGAATTTCAGGTGTCATATTTATGCACCCATGTATTTACATGTATTTGTGAGGTTTCCCAAATTCCATTATATACTATAAACCTTTTTGGACCTTGGCAGTTACCACATTATATTCTTATTCTTAATAGCCAATAGCCAAATAGATTCATAATAGCCAATTAGATTTGTCAGAGCCAATAGCCAATTTGATTTGTAATATCCAATGTTTGTGACAAAGTTGGACTAGAACTGATCTGAAAAGATATCATGCAAAATATTAAGGGTTTTGCATTTGATTGTACATGTCATATCATTACCTGTGCCTTTGAAAAAATAATGTGCAAATGGATATATAAAATCCCCCATGACCCGGAATACAGTCATGAATGGATGAATAAATGGATGGATGGATGGAAAGATGGATGGATGGATGGATGGTTGAATTAAGTGCTATAGCAATAAAGCTTCTGCACCGCTGCATAAAAAAAGCCCAAGTGCAAGAATTTCCTTCCTGACTATTGAGCCACAGTGTCAAAGATAAATGTTTCGAAAGCCCCAGTACACCCTGGACTTCATGGAGGAAGCATTTTTGGCCTCTACTAACTAAAAGGTATGAAAAATCGTTGTGTTTAATCTTAAACTCAACTTGGCATGGCATTAATGTAGTTTATATTATAGTATAATGCTATTAAAATATATTTGAGTATAGTTAAAATGACCGCTTGGCTTGTTGATGGATATTTTTCTTCATTTGATAGTTTCTGGTTGTTGCTTATTCATCTACCTCATTAGTATTTGATCTCCCTCATATTTTCTGTTGCACAAGGATATCAGAGTGAAAGATTCTGCAGCCATTTAGGATAAAGGAGGGCGTGACTCCATGTGTGCTATGGGACGCCTGAGAGGATCCATCATGATCATGCTACTGCTGCTGTTCTGTGGAGATGCGGGTTCCTGCCCAGCCGGTTGTATCTGCTCCCCTGTGGCTGAGAGGGGCCAGTGGGTGTATTGCGCCATTTCAGAAAACACCCCTTTCCCGGTATTGCCCAACAACACCATCATCCTCGATCTCCAGGGCAACCGCCTCCGTGAAATCCCAGCAGGCAGCCTGGACCAGCTATCGCAGCTGCAGGTCCTGTGGCTGCAGGGCAATAGCCTGGAGTGCGGCTGTAAGGTCCTGTACCTGAAGCACTGGCTGGAGGACCGGGGGGGGCAGGTGGTGACGCAGGGAGCCCTGTGCTCCCTCCCCACCGGTACCCTGAAGAGCATCGTCAGGCTGACGGGAAACGAGTATCCCAGCTGCGGAGACAGCGGTGAGCTGCGCTGCCTGCTGCACGTGGGGTGGGGGGTGGCAGCCATGGGCATCTCACTCCTGTCTCTGCTCCTCCTCAGCTGCAGCATCATCACTGTCGGACAGATACACAAAAACATAACAATAAACCTCATTCCCTGTAACTAAAAAGTTGCGTGATCTGATGCCCGGATTTGAGTACGTCTCTTAGCATACTGGATTACTGTACAAAAATATGTCTGTGCGCATAGAATTCCAAGCCGTGTTTTGCAAAGTTATTTGATAGAAACTTCTTTACCTGGCTGTCAGTTAAAGCCCTTGTGGCATCTGTGGCATCCAGTTTCACTTTGCCTCCAAAGGTGTGTTGGCTTCTGCCCCCCCCCCCTCCCCCCAGCGGAATATCACCCTGCTGCATTGACACATAACAAAGCCAATGATAATAAACTGTTTCCTTACACTTCGGTCATTTATTCTTGATGGAAAGAAAAATACAAGAAGTGAACACAACTTATACGAACGATATGTTGTTACATAATTAAAGATAAACATAAAATCCTGAATGCTTTGAGTCCATTTATGTGGATTTGTTTCGTAATTTCACATGCTGAGAAGCCTGATAGTCAGAGAAGTGTAAGCCTTCGTCTAGCCTACTTTTAGTTAAATGAACTAGGTGAATATCAATTTTCTATTTAATTATGTTGTTTTCTTGTTGCAGTTTTCCACCTTTAGTCATCCATAACTGCACAGCAATTATATCGATAAAAACTAGAGTAAATCAAAATATCAGGAAAGGCAGGGTGTCGCTCAGTAGGTCTGGGTGCAGTGGTATTACTGCTGACCTACATCTCAGGGCTCAAGTCGCATGGTTGTCATGGTGATGTCAACATTGGGCGCTCGACCAAGGCCCTTAACCCCCAATTGTGACATGGACTTGCTAACAATGTTTTCTCAATAGTACGTCACTTCAGATGAAAGCGTCTGCAGAATAAATTCACATAGCATTGATGTTAATAAAGAACAGAGCAAGACATTCAAATGTTACAGCTTGGGCAGCTTTTTTGTAAAGTAACAATTCAAATGTAATACTGATTTAGTAAAATGTTTGGAGGCTGTGATGCTATTTATTTAGTTAACAGCATGCAACAGCTTCTCTCGCAACCAATGGAAGTATAAAAAGCATATTTCTTTATCTGCTTTATCTTGGATAAGCAGACTCAATAGAGGAGGACCTCTTGGTTTAGTGACGGTTCTCCTTGCAGCGAGGGTTGGAAAGGCCTCCCTAACAGCCTCCGCTCAAGATGGCTGGAAGAGATACTCTTATCTTTCACCCCCATGCAAGTTTTTGTGGAGGTCACATGATCCAGACTTGAATCCAGTTAGCCTTTATGTGCACACATGTGTTTTTTACAGTCTTCCTACATTATTTATTACTGGGATGCGATAAACTGAATGTCAGAGAATTTTTAAGCTGTGCCCATAGCGGCATTTGGCCTTAAAGAGGAATTCAACGTGCCGACCTACTTCAGGCAGAAGGATGTTTGCGACCGTGAACTTCTGCTCCATTACCGGTGTGACGATTGAAGGTAAAGCCCTCAAACCCACACCCGCTACATGCTGCTCGAAATGTCGGCGCCACTCTGCCTGTATACTTCTAAATGTAAACCTTTGACCTATTTGCAATGCAATTGTTCTATAACTAACTAATATGTAAGCTTATGCAGTGAGTGTCATCACACTTTATTGATGGTTATACGCTTTCATATTTTTATATTCATATTTTATATTCGTTAATGGATGAGCAGACATTTTGAATGCTTACACAGGTAAATGCAGGACAAGAAACTGCGAGATAAAGTAGAAATATACATTTTTTGAGAGCTAAATCGGTGACCTTCTCAATCCTCTACAATTTATTCCAGACATCCAACACATGAGTCATATACCTTCATATAGTGCAAATTACATTTTTGAGTACCTTTGACTGGCTTCTGTCTAGCACTGTTCTGTTCTGGCACTGCCAACGAACACTTGGCTGTATGTCATTAAAGGCAGTCAATTTTATTTAATTTTTTCACATTGTTAACTTCCCTATATTTACCGTCTTTTCCACAAGACGGCAAGTCAGCCCTAAATGATTCAGAGTACTTAAAAAATCGATGAAACTTCTGTTATTCAAGGGTTACTGATGAAGGGATGAAATCAAAAGCGAAAGTGATGTGACTCAGTCCCTTGACTGTATGTTTATTCTTGTGCTGAGGACTTCAGAAGGATGACAGAGCCCCGCAGGCAGACTCGCTGCCCGTAACCCCATCCTGACCTCTCCCCCCTCCCTTCCTGCTCTACTGCACAAACAGGCTCTCTTCCCCATTGTACCCCATGCAGGATGCATGCTGGCCCAGCGTTAACTCTCCTCATCCTCTTGGCCGCTTCTGGGGCACTGAGCAGCCCAGACTCCTGCCGCTGCTCTGCGCTTGGACCCTCTGGACTCTCCCTCGACTGCCGAGCGCAGGGTCTGACAGACGTGCCTCCCCTGCTGCCCAGCACCAAGGAGCTCTACCTGCAGGACAACAGGCTGACCGCCGTGCAGCCAGGACGCCTGGATTCACTGCACAGCTTAATGGTCGTCAATCTATCTGGCAACCCCTGGCACTGTGGCTGTGATATTCTGTACCTGAAGACCTGGCTGGAGGACCAGGAGGAAGTGGCGGGGATCCCAACCTGTGCCACTCCGACCAATCTGACAGACAAACCCATCACCGAGCTGACAGTGGCAGACCTTCCTGAGTGCAGCCCGCGCCGCTGCCAGAGTTCCTGGCTGGACACTTTTACCATCCTGCTGTTCTGTGGTCTGGTTGGCGCGCTGCTGTGGTGCCTGCGGACGGCTAAGAACTCCTCCTTGACAATTATCCTTGACCGGAGACACCAAGGAATTGAGAGCCATGTACCGCGATCCTTCAGGCCAAAATATGTAAGAAGACCGGAGTCCTGTTCAATGGAGGTTGAATCCACACTTGAGTGGACGAATGACCTGCAGAGGCCTCTGCTTAACATGGAAATCTTACCTCAGATCATTGACTCCTTGCATAAGAAACACAATATAAAGATTAAGGTAACATGACGCATAGGATGATGCCATGCATACAAACGGGTGGCCAGGGGAAGATTTGGAAGGATGGCAAGTGATTGTACGTTTCAAACAGCAAAGTCTGTTTATTTAAGTTCTCTTTTAAAGACTTTTTAAGGCAAATATCACTAACAAAGTTTTTGTTACTTTTTGCCTTTCCACCCTTACAGTTTTTCCTGATTGCTTTGGCACTTTTCATGAAATATACCAACATTCTCGCGACTCTAAAGGAATTCTCAGAACAATTCATGCAGCACAACACTAAGGTTTAGCTACAAAAGCCCATATCTCAAAAAAACAAAAAAATGGCAATACAAGAACAAAAAAATAGCAACAAAATCATGTACTGTAGTAAACCAAAAACAATTCTGTATCACTATGGAATATATTTTTGAATCATTTTGAAAGTTTGCATGTTTTCCATGTGATGATCAACACGATGATCACATACATGTATAGTTGTGGGTGTAAATTATTACCGTGGCAAACCGCACTGTCCATTTTTACCAACAAGCTTAAAGCATCTGAAATTATGCCAAATGATGACAATTGTACAAGGCCATTTGTATGCATGCACTAAAACATTTGCAATCCGTATGAAACCATGAAAAAAGTCATTCTGCTGTCATTCTGCAGAAGTGGCATTATGATATAGAGATAAAATTAGTTGTTTCGCAATTATTGACATTTGAGAAATGTGCCAAAGCAATAAAAAACATTTAAAAACTTTTATACACCTGAAATTCCAAATACTGTTGTCAGGCTACCTGTATAATTTTGACACTGCAAAATTACATGCATACAACCTACATACATACAATCTTCAAATTGCTTATCATGGTCATGGGGCGGGGCGAGGAGGCCGATCGTAGACAGCGCTGAACAGGGATCTGAACTACTCCCTGCCCGCCAGCTGTCAGCAGGACATGCAGACACACTCACACGCATACTCACATTCATACACCGTAGGCAGTTCATGGATGCAACAGCATTCTGCAGCATCCATTTAAAAACTATTCAGTTTCAAAAGCTTATTGATGTTTGTTGATATTTGCATAATGTAAAATTATATTTACATTTTTTTTATATATAATAGTGTTTTCAACGAGTTTTCAGATAAAGCCACCTATCCTGATTATTTGTCCCCATGACAATGTTGCGTCATAATAAAAATAATAATACTTTTTAGCAATATGAGATTCTCATAATGTTACCTCAACTGAACTCTTTCCTAATGTTTTAACAATACAATGCAAGGCTTTGTTTCATGCACCATTATTAAATTGCTATGGTAATTGTAAATTCTTGGTTGTCATACTTAGCGTTCACCTTAATAATTCAAAAGTGTAAACAACAATTTCCCAATTGGAAGTTCAACTTATAATGGACTGGCAACTACACTGATCAGTCATAAAATTAACCGACAGGTACAGTGGATTGATTATCTTGTTACAATGGCACCTGTTAAATGGCCATTATATATCACGCAAGTGAACCGTAATTTCTTAAAGCTGATGAGTAGAAGAAGGAAAGATGGTCAAGTGTTAGGATCTGAGTGAGTGACCCATGGAGGCCCAACCTCAACTTATAAGACTTAATGGATCTGCTGCTTATGTCTTGGTGCCAGATATCACTGGGTACCTTCAGAGGTCCGGTGGAGTACAGCTGTTTAGGCATCAAAAGAGGGACATACATAATACTAGCCAAGAGGTTCTAATTTTATGGCTGATTGGTGTATAACACTATTCACATATGCATTCAGTATAATTTAAATCTCTCTAAATTTTGGTGTGGGGCATATTTATTTGCCGATTGCCCTTTGCACAGAATGATCCTCCATTTGAAATTTGATTCCCTTGTGTGCTACATTTTATTAAGGCATTTATTGATGCTATATTTCAGCAAAATCCCAAAATTGAATTTAAGGTAAGGGCCTTGCTGTTCATTACATGGAATGTAACACATATGTAACTCCAGCTATCTGTGCACTCTGGGTGTAAGTGACACATATGTAACTCCAGGCATTCTGTACACTCTGAGTGTAAGTGACACATATGTAACTCCAGGTATTCTGTACACTCTGAGTGTAAGTGACACATATGTAACTCCAGGTATCTGTACACTCTGGGTGTAAGTCAATCAGGCCAGAAAATGCCAGCCATTGAAAGCTGTGCTGCTTCGTTACCAGCTGCTGAGGTTTACTTCAACCAGAAACCTGACTTTAATTGAGCAATAAGGAAATTAATTTAGTGGAAAACAGCACACCTTGATGATCTTAATGACAAATTCCCACGTTGCCATCTCTACTTATCACCGTCAAATTCACTTTTAATCAGTGATATGACATTGTTTCTCCTATTTTGGAAAATAAGGAGTTTCCATAACAACCTAGATCAGTATGCAAAGTGGTGGGCTGTCGCAGGATCTCTCCCTGCTGTGTGTATATTCTCCACAGGTCGCAGAGGTTTTCTCCTGCAGTGCAAAGACAAATGGTGTCTGTAAATCACTGATAGTGAGTGTGCCTTGTGAGGACTAGTAACCTGTCCAGGTTAATCCCCTGCATTGTTCCCTAAGCTGCACAAGATGCCACAGCCCACCCCCTGGAATAAGTGGCTGGAAAAGAAATGGATTGTTACATATATAGGGGAGGCTTCTGGTGTTTTCACAAATTTACCATGTGCTTCTCCCATGATTATTTGCAATGTTATTTGATTTTCTTTTGGTTATTATTATTTCCTTAAAACCAGCATTGTGTACACACACACACACACACACACACACACACACACACACACTGCAGCCTGTTTCTTCTCTGGTTCTCATGAATGTTTTATGGGTCTTCAGTCCTGCTTCTTGGAGCCTGATACAAACTGTCCTAGCAGTGCACTTCACACCTGCACTTAATTTTTCCCATTCCTTCTGAAGGTCACTTGATCCTATGATTCAAGAGAAACTGTCGGATGAGGTCAACTCTGCCATTACAATGCCCCTTTCTCCCTTTACCTGGCTGGTTTCCAGGTTGTTCCCAGTGTCTCCTGCTTCATCTTGTGTGCTGCTGTCACACAATTTTTAACCCCGAAGCAGCTAAACTGACCAGCGTATCCTTCTGTCAGCTGTATGTATGTACACACACACACAAAATTTATATGCATATATGTATGTATAGTATATGTATAGAATGTGTATACAATTTTGTACAAATATATACACATACATGCATACATATATTAGATAGATAAAAAACCATATCTATCTCAAATAAAATATTTACATTTATTGCACTCATTCCTCTTTGCCCCACATTTTATAAATTATAGTCTTCAAACAAAGACCTTTCCTTTAAAAATAAGATTGAAAGCATGACAAAAGAATTTTAGCATGGATGTTTTTGGCAGATGACATGCAAAGTTCCAGTCATAAACTTGTTTGACCCAGTGTAACACACTGACAAGCATCACATATGCAACAAGTTTTCCATCCATCCATTTCCAAACCGCTTATCCTACTGGGTCGCGGGGGGTCCGGGGTCTATCCCGGAAGCAACGGGAACGAGGCAGGGAACAACCCTGGACAGGGGGTCAGCCCATCGCAGGGCACACTCACACACCAGTCACTCACACATGCACACCTATGGGCAATTTAGCAACTCCAATCAGCCTCAGCATGTCTTTGGACTGCGGCGGGAAACCGCAGTACCCGGAGGAAACCCCACGACGGCACACATGTAACCCAGGCGGACACATGTAACCCGGGTCCCAGAGGTGTGAGGCAACAGTGCTAACCACTGCACCACCATGCCACCCCTTGCAACAAGTTTTCAGCATTGTATTTCTTATATTGTGTTACGTCCAGGTTCCAAAGACTACACAATGGGAAGCAGTAACAAGCAAGAACTCCTTTTACATTTGTTTTGGATTAGAATTTAGAGATTGTTGACGCACCAGAGCACACAACAACAAAATGTGTCCTCTGCACTTAACCCAGATGCGACATAGCCGGTGACAGCTAATTCAGCACCCAGGGAGCAGTGCTTGGGGGCGGTACCTTGCTCAGGGTACCAGTGGTGCCTTGTTGGTTGGGAATTCAAACCTGCAATCTTTCAATTATGAGGGCACCTCCCTAACCATCAAGCCTCCATTGCAAGCACCACTGTTTAGCAGAGGTTTTTGTCCAAACCGACATACAATTGAAGAAAGCTAGGAGGGAGAGACCAGTGTCATCCGGCACCCAGTAAGCTCAGAGGGAGAGACCAGTGTCAGTCGGCACCCAGTGAGCTTGGAGGGAGAGACCCAGGGTCAGCTGGGAGTTAGTAGCAAAAAGAAAAGTATTATAACTTGTTTATAATTATCTATTAATGAAGTGTTACAAAATAGCTATAAACCATTTATTAAATAAGGGGAGTCTTATTGTAAAGTGGTACTAAATTTTTGCTGTTTGCACAGTGTGGTATACATGCAAGGTGGTAAAATGATATTTAGTGATATTTAGTAATGAGGGAGTGTAGGACCTGTTTTACACAGGATGAGGTTAATATTCAGCCTGTTCACACTGTTCTTGTGGAATCACTACAAAAAATACATTTAACCATCCATTAACCAAACTGATAAAATACTGCAATTTAATATAAATCAACAAAATAGACATTCTCCCCTCTGTCAATATGTCATTTAAAAGTTCTAGGACTTGCAAAATAACAGCATTAATATAGCAGGAAGCTTAAAATTATGTATATAACAGCAGTTCTGTTTATGTACCAAGAATACAAACAGACAAACATTTTGCACATAACAGCTTGTTTAAATAGAAACTGCTTCCCTTCAAAAGGGAAGGACTGGTATTTCCAAACAAGGATAAATAACACTAATAAATCCTTTGATTTTCTTGACTGGAAAACACCAGCACCTTTAGGATGAAGCTGGCACTTTCAGGTTCCTGAGATCAGTTACTCATGTTGTTGTCCACAGTTTATGATACTTTGAGCTCAAACTATTGAAGAGCTATAGATCAGATACATGTTGGTAGACAGTAGCACAAGACCACAATGAGCTTTATAGTGGAGAGGTCTTTACAGTCTTTTAATGGAAGATAGCCACATGCGGTCAGACAGTGACACATGGCAGAGAATACAGTAACAGTTTGGTTTGTTAAGGAGTTAAGTAATGAGAAGAAATGTCTGGAGGGTTTACACATGTAAAATTTCTCAGTACCAGCATTAGTATTAAAAAATAAAAAATTTTACATTAAGAGACTGCTTTAAATTGTTATATTTTCATTGTCCTTTGTATTGCAAAAGAATACAAACTATGAAGAACTATGAAGCAGAGTGTCACCCAGATGAAGATTCCCCAGTGAATGAATATTTATTTTTAAAATCACATTTAAAATACCCATAATTCTGAGACGGTTACCATATTATAGCCTCTGAGAAGCTAATGCAACGTTAAAATTTATATGAATAATAACATATAGGATTAAATCGTCTGACACTTCACAAAATGTAGTAGTAACTTTGCCCACAAAAATTCAATTTCTCCCATCGCCCTTAACTTAAGAGCACTACAGACTGGAAGGAAGTAGTTTTGTGCAAGAGAATTTAGGTATAATATAGTGTGAATCATCCTCTTGGCCTTCCAAAGGGGAAATTATTAAACTCTCTTTTGGAGGGTGAGGGGGTGGTCACATGATGACACTTCTGATTGGACAGCCCCCCTACTTACGGCAGACCCTTGACCCATGCATCTTACTGAATCTTAAACTTTTCCTTTTCAAATATAAGTTCTACAGCAGCATCTACATCCTGCACCACATAGTTGGGTTCAACCAGTGATGGGTCGAAGCAAAGGTCCCGGTGCCCATGGAACACAGTCTCTCTGATGCTGTGAGTAGCGCTGGGAGGTACCTCCATGTGTGGGTTGTAGACACCAGTGCAGACCAGGATGGATTTACAGGAGGTGGCAGAGGGGGCAGCCAGCATATTCTCCCAGGCGCCATCCACAGTGTCTTCATGGGGCAGTGTGGTAGAGGACCCAACGCCACCCCACACCTTGGCCACCGCTTGTGAACGCTTGCGAGCAGTCCGCTCTTCCAGGTAGCGGTTGTACATGTTAGCGCCATAGATGTCAGTCATGAGGTTGTCTCTGATCAGAATTATATGAGAAACACAGCACAATATTACTCACAAAACATGAACGTAATATCAAAGCTCTACCTGTCATGCAATGTGTTAGGTTGGGGGGAATAAGCATGCACAGACAGTAAGAGTCAGCGCTCAATAAGCATGCACAGGCAGTAAGAGTTAACACTCAATAAGCATGCACAGTGTGGTATACATGAAAGGTGGTAAAACGATATTTAGTGATATTTAGTAATGAGGGAGTGTAGGACCTATCAAGTTGAACTTAATGTTGTAAAACAATAATTTGCATTAGCATGCGGGTTGAATGGTCTTACCCGATAGCATAAAGGGAATGGACTGGTCTCTTCCAGTCTCTCCTGGCTGCCTGTTCCCGGATAAGGTGCTCAGCATAATGGTAGGTCAGCTCACCAGGCTTGCCCATTAAGGCCTCATATTTCAAGTCTTTTCCAGTTATCTTTTTGTAGATGTTCTCTAGACAGACCAGGAAAGTTCCATGGCCAAATCTGTGTTTGCGAAAACCAGAGAGACAAATTAGAAGAGTCAAAATGCCTGAACCATAATTTCTGAATCTCTGAATAAGCGATGTCCAATTAAGTCACTTAAGGATGCAGAATCTATTATATATATAGAAAACGCATCTAACAGATTTAGCTTTTTAACCTGCTCACTCAATTAATTTTCTGCCTCTGGCTTTTATACTGCAGGCAAATCTCAAGAATACAACAGCAAAAATCCTGGAAGAATGCATGGTATTCGGTAGTGATAGAAAGAGGAAATTGCAATGCACACAACAGAGTGTCACCCAGCAGCTGCCATTCACGCCATCTAGCCGTGTCCTTTTTTATGAATATTAACCTCGACTCTCTAAATACCACTGAAGGCCTGAATACGGGCAGCTTAGATGGAAGGTCCCGTATTATCATCTTGCAGTAACAGCCCACGACAGTGTCCTTCATATCCCGACCCTCACCAGACATCATTTTGCAACGTTTACACACCCCTGGTTGTTACCGTGGTGATTGGGCTTCTGCCATCCATATGAGGTCCATGTTGCAGGCCAGCAGAGGAATGTGAGGGACGTTCAAGGTCTGATGCGGACTGCTTAGGTTTCCATTAGTCAGCAGGACATCGATGATCAGCTGCAGGTTTGTCTCCCATCGAATGGGCTCCCCGAAGAGGATGACAGCTGTCGCGCAGTGGGTGGGGGGGGATGGACACTTTCAGCAGCACAATAACCCAAATGCATAAATAGTGTCCTACAAAAAATCTATATGAATCTAAGGATTTGCTGTTAATTCACAGAGGTAAAATACAGAGGCCAAACTTTTTTTTCTCAGTATTAACTCAAAATTGTTCTGTCTCTCAGCAACTGCTTAGTTTAGCAGGTCTGCTTAAGGTCTGGTCTTTTGCGCATTTCATGCCTTTGTTCCAATAACAGCATGTAAACATCTGGATGAGACACGAAACACATGACGAAGTTAAATTCTATTATTAAGACCTGCTCCAAAAACAACTCTCAAATTTACCTATGCACGAATCTATGGATTATTTTGAAATAAGTCTGGCTTGCTTGGAGAAAAATCTTTTCCGGTATAATTCAACATGCAAAATAAATGTGCATTTACCTTCAATATTAGGTAGATTTACAATGGAGGATGACTACGATCACAAACAAAAAGCAGAAACAGAACTCATTAGGGATTTTGCAACTGGAGCCAACAAGACAAAATCAAAATTAAAAGACAAAATTAACAAATAAATAAATAAACACACAGCAGCCCGGCAGCTGGATTTGATCTCTGAACTCACCGGCAGTTTCGGTCGTCTGCTGTGATCGACCATGTCGAGGAGTGGAAAGGCCTCCCTCAGCATGTCAATGCTGACCACCTTCTGGAAACCCAAGCTACACATGCATTAAGTGTATATGAACCGGGCTCTTCAAATCCGGGCCACCCCCCCCCCCATTCCAAATCCAGGCCATGTTTTCAGTTTTCCCAAGTAGTTAGTTTACTAATTACTGATTCTGCTTGGCCAGAATCACACCATGCTCACAGTTATGGAAAGCTGGAAAATCAGCAGGGCTTGGCCACTGAAGACCGTGATTTGAATTTCCCTGACATAAAACTTTGAAAACTGGGCGGCACGTAAAACAAATGTTAAAATGTCCCTATCACAACAATGACTACAGAGGCAATTCTGAGCATGCCCATCACCCTATATTTAATACAAAAACATCGTACACCAAACCCACAGAGACAACAAGACATAACATGCCAAAGCAGCAGTAATACAACACATGCATCACTGTGTGACTATAACTCTTGGATGCCCCCATGTGGATATGTAAGGGAGGGCCGAGAAACCGATTCACAAGGAATCGCAATAAATGATTACAATGATTAGATATCTATGGAAGTTTGGCCATAAAAACAGACTACTTCAGTTACAAGAAGGATACTTCTTGGCAATGTCCAGAACTGGGCCTTGCCCAGACACCAAAACACACTTCTCATGGTACTTCCTGAACATTCGCAGAGGGCTGTGTGACATCAGGACCTGATCCTGGGTGATCTGAGACAAAAGGAATCATGTTCGATGCATTTTACTTTGAAAATAACCATAGCAAGGGGCATTGGTTTTTTTATTTTTTTTTCTCCATAAAAGACAAATATATTATTTTTAAATAATAAAAATGTACTACCAAGATAAATAGTTTTAAACAATTTCTTTACCATACGTGTGCTCATTTACCTGGCGTGAACCAAACAATGTGAATGCAGAATACTGTTCTGATTTTTTAACTCTTTATGAGAAAGGAGCAGAGATGTTACACCCCCCCCCCCCCCTTCAGAATCTGTGGGGATTTTGCTTCTCTACCAAAAGAGAACAGCTTCCCTCTAGCCAAGGAGACAGAAACGGCCACTTACCCGCAGCCCCAGGAGATGCGACAGCTGATCTGCTTTCGTCTGCCGAAGGCAGTTCCCTGCATTTGTGACAAAAACAACAGGAGCCACAAACTGCCCCTGCGAGTTGATCAGCTTTTGAAAAGCCTTCTTGGCAGCCGGAATCGGCGTCTTCCCCCGGACGAGCACACCGTCGATGTCAAACAGTAAACCGAAGCTAGGAGAGATCTGTGAAGGAGACATTCCAGGTTTTAAAAGTCTTATTGGTTATTTATATGTTAAATGTCAACCAAGACAGCACAACATGAATGAAAAACATTATATTAGTACATCCATTCATTTTCCACTGATTCAGTACAAGGTTACAGTGAACCTGGATTTTTTTTCTTCTAAAGTAAAGGGCACAAGGATTCCCTGATTCGATGCCAGTGCATCACAAGGGGCACATTCACAAACACACACTGGGCGATTGGGAGACATCAGTTTGCCTGGCCGCATTCTCTTGGGCCGTGAGAGGAGTCACACACAGGGGAACTGAGGTTTTCAAAGGAAAAGAGTTTCAAGGGCAAAAACCTATTACCTACTGTTGTTTCGTATAAATAAAACTCCCATTTATACGGCTATTCAATTCCCTTTTAGATGTTTCTTACATGCCTGTAAATACAGAAGGGTCTTCATGTTCTTTAAAAACAATAGAAGCTCACTCTTTCACAGGAGGATGCAAAGGAAAAAAAACAAATCGTCAGAATGGTGAAACCCACTAATTTTTGATTTTGCATCAGATAAAACAAATTTCATTGTATGGATTTAAAAAGCAGAAATGTTAGCACACATTTGTTGTACTATCATGGTTTCCCATTCTCAAGAAGTCATAATTTCTCTAGAAATAAAGGAAAAGAAAGGATGTAAAAAAAATATTATGTGAACATTACGTCTGACACATTTAGGGGGGATAAAGGAATAAAATTTAAAGGAACTACTTTCATGATATTTCTTGTAAACCTGAGTATCCAGCACTAACAACAGAACCAATATTTTCTAAAATGTATATCGTTGATAGTTATTTTTCACACTGAGTACAGTGATCAAAATTTGGCTGATAACTACAATGCAAGAGCAAATGGGGAAGGTATCTATGTATAAGAAATAAATAGGGTGGGATTTATGTGTAACCTTCAGGTTACAACAAACAAGCGGTATGCACTTCATTTATAATCGATTACCAAACGGAAACAGGCCTATATCCAATGGAACGTCTGTTCCCCGTTACTAATAGAAGGGTTTAAGGTGACTTTCATTGAGTTTCCCCCACCTGTGCCTGACACAGGTACATGTCATATGTTTGTGTGTATATGATCAATATGAATTTGACCCAATGCTGGCTAAAAATTCTGTTAGTAAGCATACACAAGCAACGCAAGTGTGTATGACCAAAGCAAATCTGCCTCCCCTTTACAATACGGGCCTTTTAATTTAAATAGTACATTAACTGCAACACATATGTAGTGATAAATATGTCGATTACGTTTAAACACTTTACTCATTTTCAGTTATTTTTATAGATAGAATAATTGACGTTTGGAAAGCAATCTATTCTGGTGGAATGAGTTAATGTCGTTTGATGAAGTCCAGTCGCCATCCTTGAAATCAGTTGACAACAGCAGGGCCCCGCATGACAGATACTCTTAGGCTGCTCCACTTCCTCACCGAACCGACTAATAAACACAGGAACTATGAAATTACACCGATTACGCAGAATCAGCGAGATTGTTGCGATTAGTTATAATCTGCCATGTTCACATTATGTTGGTTCCAATTCCTCCAACGAAACAAAAGTGAATGATGGTCTGGGGTGTTGTCAGAGATAATCATTTTAAATTTAGGACAATACTTTACATTACAGCAAAAACGCCATAGATACAACCTCCCGGGCACGTTTGGAGAGCGTGTCCTAAGTGGTTATAAAGGACCGGTGAGTTCACCAGCAAAACACCGGTTAAATACAATAAAATAGCCAATGATTATACTATTCTGTTAATAACTGGTATCGAGTAAGCATTTCCGTATTTCTTTTCTCCCTATACTGTCGATAATGTAAGCCAAATAATAAATCACGTTAGGAAATAGATTGGATGTTACAATGTAGTTACCGTGTAGGACTGCATTCTGCCCCCTACCTCGCTGTCAGACGGAGACCCGCGGGGTCCGAGCTGTAGGAACCGAGCCCCTCGCCCGACTTGCCGGCTGCATAAGCCGTTAACTGCCCGGTAAAAAGATAACAAAGCTTTCATTTCTGGGACAATGCAGTCCCCCCCCGCAAAACAGCAGCTTGATGTGATCGGCTTTTTCTTTCCTGTCCTCTTCCTCCATAGATGAAGGGAAGGCCAGATGACGACAGAAGAGGAGGAGTCCCCACAGCACACGGGGGTGGGAAATACTCATTATAGGGGCAATAATGGGGGTAGAAACATTCCCAGCCATATTGCGCAAATCACGCGGCATTTAATAGAACAATAATCTGCTCTGAAGATGGGTCACATTAAGGCAAAAAGTTTTACTTAGTGCAGTACTGCTCGAAGAAAAAAAACTAAAAAAAAAAACTCGTGTCTTCTCAAAATGTTCATCAAAACCTGCGTTGTAGTATATTTATAAAGATTTGAAAAGGTATTTACTGTAAAATAAATAAATAATGGACTGTCCTATATTGTCTAAATTACCATACCATAGAGCAAATCAGTAATTCTACCCATCGATATTTTCTCCGTTTGTAAACCAAGCTTTTTCAACCTGCAGAAACAGACCGACATCGTGACGGTGGTCTTACTAATCGGTTTATGCGAATTTTCAAGAGACCCCACTTTGAGACAACAAGCGCTGCAGTAATTCAGCCCCTGTCCTTAGTTAGCCTATATAACCATTCCATTCGGTCTGCAGAATATAATAAAATAGAACACAAATTGGTTCAGTACCGAACACAAGACTATTTTTCAACAGATTTACGTGACGATCACGTGAAATATGAGATGGGCACGTCTAGGGTAAGATTGGATTAAACAAGGTCATTTAAATTAAACAGGCTTTTTCTTTTTTTCTCGCCCCCCTCCCCCCCCCCCCCCCCCCCCCCCCCCCCCCCCCCCCCCTCCCCTTCCTCCCCCCTCTCCTCCTCGTTTTCCTTCTTCTTTTTTTCCCTTCTCCCCTTTCCCCTCTC
>JAABNY020000108.1:28183030-28216414 GCA_015164015.2 Brevimyrus niger | reverse complement strand
AAGGAGGAGAAAGAAGTGGGGGGGGAGGGAGGGGGGGGGTGTAGATGGGAGAGTGTAAGTAATTAAAAGAGGGTTGTTTTTTTTTGGTCGGCCCCCCCCCCCCCCCCCCCCCTTCAGCCCTTAAGCTCGTGCATTGAAGTTCTCCTGGTTATTAGAGGTTAGTGTTTTAGGTGTTCTTTCCCCAAATCTAATTGAAAATGTAGAGAGCACTAAACGCTACTGAGCAATATTTAAGCGAGTACATATATTTAACGTTGCCTGCCCCTAGTTTAATGATATGCGAGTTTCTGAATGGAAAAAGATTAAATGCATTATTATGTATAGTATATTGTAAAGGCATTAACGTACAACTCAGTGTTTGAGGCGTCTACATGTACACCGTTTCTCCAATTGTCTGTACCTTTCTCATATTTCTAATGCTTAACAATTTTAAGAATAGCTCATTTTAAGTTTAAGTTATTAAAAAAAATTTTTATTAGTTCCAGTGCCCCCCCCCCCCCCCCCCGCGTTGAATAAATGGATTCATTACATGGATGGATGGATGGTTCCAGCATATCGTTCTGAAGCCACTGAGGCAAATATTAGAACATCTGTTTGCTGGGAATCTTGCTGACTGTTGTATTGAAAGGTGTATCATTGCTATTAAGCTTTGTGGTTATCAACTCCTTTCAAATTCAGAATACTCCTGGTCAGAGACATTAGTATAGTTCACAATATAGTGCCTTTAATTTGGTCTTAACAAGTATGAAACAAATCATAAGCAGTTTTATCCCCAGTTCTGCAGATGTTTTTCTTCATCTTCAGTTGGGTCAATCAGTACTATGGTCTTAGTGGGCATGTAGACAAATTAAATATGATAAATCAATCATAAATAAGGTCATTCTATATATATATATATATATATATATACATATAAAAATTACTAGTATCTGCTATTTTGCAAGCCAGCAAGCAAGCCATATTTTATTTTCCTAATTTGGAAATTAGCATCTTAGTAAATGAGTGAATTTATTATTTCTGAATAAAGAACTACATATTTAACGGGGTTTCCTAAGTTTTTCTCAATGACTGCATATTTTTTACTTATATAGAACGTTTCGTTTTTACTAGGTAAAAAGGTCTAAATTACCCCATTAAACATACTCTGCCTTATTTGTGTCAGGGTCACAAACCATCCAGCAGCTGGGAAGCACAAAGGTAACCAACTGTGTTAACTGGAAAGGGAGATGCTCTACCACTGACTGCACCTGGCCTTCTGAACACTGGGCGCTGCTGAAGAATCCAGCCCTGCTGACCATGTGACACAGAGGGTTGAATGAATCCCTTAAAGCTGAGCTGGTCCGTCGTGGAGATGTCGGAGATTTGGAACAATGCATCCAGATTGTTATGGAGAAGCTTCCATGATAATCTGACTTTCCTAGCCAGAAACTCCAGACAACCAAGAGCTGATGCAATTGAGAAAATAGCATATGCAAAAAAAAAAAAAAAAAAAAGTACCAATCTACCATACAAATAAATGTGTGGAATTTCCCCTTCATACATCAGAACTATCTTGTACATTTGTGTACATACATGAGGTTAAAACCTTGCCAAGTTGCTGGCCTGGAAGAACCATGCACGTTCATGTAGCAAGCAGAATAAGACATTCTAAGTGTGAGATATGATGATCCCAACAGAAATTAGAAAACAAACAAATGGCATTTTCAGCAGTGTGAGGTAAATGTCCTGCTGTCAGGGGTAAAGGGATGTCTTATTTTGGGGGCCTAGATACAGGCATGACGGATAAGAACACGTCTTGAGTGGAAGCACATCTTCACGTCAGTAAATGCTGACGTGCTGCTGATGGGATGCATGGTATTACAAATAAAGAAACTGGTTGGAGCTGAAGATGGTGACAATGAAATGACTTGATGTGCACTGACCTGACTTGACGGGCAGTGTGACTGCGAAAGCAGACCCACATCTTTGCTCTTAGGCCTCCCTATGTGCATGGAATCAATAATAGTGGATGGCCTGTGCCAGAGATTGAGATGGAAGGCAGGAGGAACACGGGTGGATTGGGGAAAAAAAAAAACTTCTTTTTTTTTTTAATTCACAAAAAGAAAGCAATTTAACAAAAGAATAAACTGATCATACAATGATACAATATGACAAACCAAACAAACTGGCCATCTCCTAGACAAGACACCATGAGGGCTACTGTACTGTATATATACTGGTTGACCAAACCACAACACAACAAAAGGGGTTAGAACAATAAGAAATACCACAAATAATCAAAACAGAACAGTTAGCTAATGTTTCAATCAAAACAAACAAAATCACATCAGGTTAAATCCAAAACATATACCTGAGCAATAAAAAGAAGCTAAATGCAAACTATTCCACCCCCACCACAGAACAGCCCCTTGTAGTCGTCCAATTTCCTGCGTTTAGCTGAGCTCCATGTCGGCTGCCTCTTTTGCCCGGAGCAGCCAGGAATCTCCCAGGTAACTCAGGTAATCTCCACACATGGTAACTCAGAAAGAAACAAAACGGTTAATAAACTCAAATAAGTACTTAACACATTGTTCCATAGTCAACTAAATGCGCACGCCTCATCCAGAATTAAAATGGATAATCTTGAATTAAAATGGATAAAATGGAAAGACACTTACATTATGCATGCTATCACCAGGCTGTAAGGAGAAATAGAACAATTAGGAAGGAATATTTGACCGATTAGATTTGATTTGGTGCAGCTGGCTGCAGGTACCCTCCTTATTCTCCCTTTAAGTGGCATGATAACATGGCACAGACCGCTTCCTATAAAGTGTGCTTTCAGGATTTAAATTAAAGGCATGGCAATCATCAGTTTACAGGAGATCACATTTCTGGGGGGAAAAACGTTAGCAGCCAGGGCAGATGAAACTAAATAGTTTCTTTAAAATAAGGTCTAGGTCACATTAAGTAAGCTTAAAAAATCTACACATGATATATAGATGTATGTTAAAAGTATTCTATGGAAGTATATTTACTTCTAAAGTAATTGTAGGAAAAAAATTGTAAACCTGAAATCATATTTGTAAATATGTAATTTGACCTGTAGGTAAAGGTTTTGCATGTACACTGCTACTGTGATTTAGAGATTCCCGCATTCAGTTCACAATTATGCATGCCACATTCTAGGTTTACAGATTTCTATTTAAGGAGAGTACAGTAGTCCAGTTTGTAGGCACTAATATGCAGTTGATTCATAGGCATAGGTAGACGGTGCCTGCTAATCACCTACTTACAGTTTTTACATCATTGTCAACATAAACTGGAAGCAGTGCAATTGGTTGGCATGACATTGAAACCAGTCTGTTTCTTTAGAGCTCTCCAGTTGGTCATTTATTGGGAAACTGGTCAGAGGTTCTGACTAACTGTACGCAGTATTAGCCATAACCAATTCACAGTCACAATCACCACAATGTTTTCTGTGTTGAACATCTACTTGTTAATTTAGCTTCTGTCGGTGTTGTTAAATGTATTTGTTCATTTCATTGTGAGTACCTGGAAGGAACACTACAAATATGACTAGGCTTAGAGCACTATTCTCCACATACTTAGCTCAAACCCACAAGCCTGGAGCTATAAGGGCGAGTGCTACACCCTGGGTCACCACCTCATCCCCAATGTAAATAATTTAATCATCGCTATTATATACAAGAAATGAATTAGAAAAACTTAACGATCCAAAGAGCAAATACAATTACAGTACAACAATCAAGAAGGGTTTGTAGTATTCAAAGTATTTGACATGTTAGAAAATTAGATGTAGAATGTAATTAGTACATTTTATTTTGTCAATGTACAGATGAGGGAGCTCCAGTTCTTAGCCTGACCTTGTGATTCCTTCCAGTGTGCCAAGAATCAGGGACATGACTGGAGCAGTTGTATGCAGCAGCAGTTTCATCACGAGTCACATGAGGACACTAGAAAACCAACAAAATAGGAAGCATGAGTGTAGGGGCCAGACCATCTGTATGAAAAGGACGCAGATGATTAAGCAGATAGTATGAAGAAGGGCATTATCCTGTTGGACTGGGAATATGGTCCCTTTGTGAGCATAAGCACAAGTTCAATATCACATCACATGCAGACCATCAATTCAGAATGTGATTATCACATAAAGGGTCCATCCTGTGCCTAAATATCCCCTCACAAGCATTTGAATGCAAGATGCTCAGCAATGACTTTCTCCACTACGTGAACCATCCTTCACTGCAATCATTGATCAAGTTTTTGCTTACAGCCATATCCAGCGAGGTTGGCTGCAGTGCCGTATTCTTTAAACGTCTTAATAACATGATGTATAGGGTGGAAGCACCAGGGTCTCTGGAGGTGGACTTGTGGTCCAGCAAATGTCCTTGCTTGGCTACAAGTTTGTGCCTGACCTCCTCAGATAATTCTTTGCTCAATGGTCATTGCATTATACAAAGTAGTGGAAAAGGGAGAGGGTGTATACAGTATACTGCAGCTCATGACAGACCAGTTAGATCATCATGTAAAGTAGAATCACCTGCTTGAACTCTAAGTACTTCCAGAAAGTGCCTGAATATTGTCCTGGCTGTGTTAGAATTTCTTGTCCAATGGTTTGTTGGTTTGTACCACTTGAAACCCATCCATCCATCCTCTACTCCAGAGAAGTGCCCAGACCTCCTTCTTCCATGCCGGCTCCTCCAGCTCCCCCAGGGGACTCCCCAGCACGTCTTGGGTATGTCTCAGGGTCTCCTAACACCATAAGGGTCCTAGTACATTGTGGATCAGGTTAACAGACTGCAAAACCAAAGAAATGTTTATGTGGATAGAAGAAGAAATGGTGAATTATTTGAAGAACGTGCGTGAGGGCCACAAACTTATATATTGTTGGGACAACATGACTGAGGTGAAGAAGGGAAGAAAAAGAAAGAAACTCTTAAAATCGTGTGACTGACCTTTTTGAAACTGACCACCAAGGGTAATACTCCCTGTCCAGAGATACTGAAACACTAGCAACCCTGTTCTAGTGCCCACAGAAACCCAGCATCATTGCCCTTCACATTTCTGAATGTTGCAGAATGACCCCAACCACTGTAACCCTAATCCGATAGGTACTAAATTCATTTTAACAGTACATGGCTTATCCAGGTTTTGTGACTTCACATTCAACAACATATAGCATATAAGATACAGAAAGATAAAGATAGGGGTGATATGGCAAAAATATCATATCACAGATTTTTTTCAGGAAGGATAATGATCCATGATCTTCTCACATTTCTTTTTCATGTTAGATTTTAAAACTATTGTGCGAGTTATTGAATAGCACAGCTAAGCTAATTCCGTTATTTTAAAATAGCTGCTAGTTTTGGAAAAACTAAACAAATTCCATGTTATCAATGTCAATTTTTTAGGGACCAACTGTTATATGTTGTCCATGTCACTATGTTGCCACAGTTGTGCATTGCATGTAGGGACAAGGATGCGAAATGGAAAGAGGAAGAAATCCAAGGCGCTACTTACTGTTTGCTATTAATGGTTTATTTGTGTGTTGAAATTGATTTGTATGATAAAACAACTTTATATGCATGTATGAGGCATAGAACCAGCAGAATGTGCACTTTAGTGTGATACTAACAGTCTCTCCGGAAAGGCAGATTGTGGAGACATTTTAATAGTTCGCAATCTAATATCGTCAAATTGCACACTCCTACTTAAAGAATTCAATATGTGGATAAATTATTTGCAATTTTGCTGCAGGTATTTGGCCAAATAAACAATATAAAACCTTTTATGTATTATTGATTGCAGGTACATAAATGCTCTGAGTGGGCCTCTTTCACCACACTTTCATTGTGTGCGTCTGTTTCAGGCCCCAGCTCTTCTTCTGACGCCACAATGCTGCAATCCTTCAAGTGACACTGGAATCCTTCAAGTGACACTTTGCACATAAACCTCCGGCTTAAGGAAAAAAAGAGACAAACTGGGAAATGACAGCCCCAGACCTCTCTACTGTAGATTACAAACTGGGAAATGATAGCCCCAGACCTCTCTACTGTAGATTACAAATGCTAAAGCAAGGCAACTACATTTTAACTTATTTTCTGCACATTGCAGTAAAAAAAAACTGCTAAATTACCCATCCGAATAATCTGGGATGTCTATACAGGCAGTACCCAGGTTATGAAAAAGATTCCTAAATCTGTCTTTAAATCTACATTTAAATGTGTAGTTAAATCGAAACAGGTATAGTTCTTATTTAGTCCCACAAGTCAAATTGTTTTCTTAGTACATAATAAATATTTTACCTTTGTGTGCATATAAAACTTAAGAGACACTTCCAAATACACAAATATAACTTAAACATAATATTGTACACCGTAGTAATAATAATAATAATAATATTAATAATATTAATAATCTATACAAAACCAACAGAGCTCCTGCAGCTAGCACTGCTTGGACCCCAAATAATACGTACAAAAATACAGTAATAACCAAAGTGTTACATGTGGTTCTAAAGAGAGAGGAGAGTGTGTGTGTGTAGCAAGCAGTGCAAGGTTTTCATGAGAATCACAAAGTAATATGTGGTTTCGTCATTACAAACCATTTCATTTTTAAGTTGTTATTTTTCAGCTGTCCCACTTTACAAAACTAATTAGAGAAAGCGGGACAGTATGTTTCAGGTTGATGTGGGGCAATTTTATAGGCTCTCCCATAAAGAAAGTACATATTTGACAGGATGGAGTCCCAATACCTAAAAAAGTATACATCCACCCATTTTCCAAACCACTCATCCTGGAAATTATGGGCACGATGTTGGAGCAACCCAGGAGGGGGGGCCAGCCCATCACAGGGCACACTGACATTCACACCCCATTAACAATTTTAGCAACCCCAATTAGCCTCAACATGTCTTTGGACTGTGTGGGGGGGAAACGGGAGTACCCAGAGAAAACCCCTTGATGACACGGGGAGAACATGCAAACTCCACACACATGTAACCCAGAAACTCGAACCTGAGTCCCAGAGGGGTGAGGCAACAGCGCTAACCACTGCACCAGAAAGCAACTCCCATAAGTATACACAATATATAAATAAAATTTATTTATCAAATGGGAAAAAATTGCCAACTTGAATTTCTTCAGTTGTTTAGTGTATGATAGTACCTTTTTACTGCTTTTACTATTAGTGTAGGTTTTGCATGTAATGGATTTGAGTATATTCTACAAAATATCCAAAATAAAATTAAATCTAATGGATTTTGACTTTTTTCAATGACTCTTTCTAATAAAAATGAATCAACAATTAATGTGCAACTGTTCCTTGAGCTGTTTTGTCTATTAAACTCACAAAGCCCTCTGCAAAATTATTCAATATTAATGTTTTAAATAAACGTCTGTCCCACGTTACCAAATTCGCCTGTCTCACATTACCTGAAATGCGTCCCACTTTACCTTACGGTGCAGGGAGTGTATATAGACCTGTGTCACTGCCCCTAATAAGTAAGAAATTGGGAAATTGAGACATCTTAAGGATTGCAGAAAGGTATCGTATGTAAGGTAATTACATTAAATTAATGTTTCAAAGGGCACTAAAAATTAAATTGGCAAAAACTGTACCACGTCACTTGAATTCACCCCAACGTGTATGTAATTTTGCTATTGTGTTGTTTGAATTGTCTTGCAGTTTTTGCATAGTTGCCGGATTTAGTTCCTAGTTCGTTATTATTGGTTTTTGCATGATTATGGGGCTGTATTGTTTAAATTGTCCTTTTGCTGTCTTTGCCATACTCGTTCAGATTAGTTTGTTAAACTGTTTCAATATTTAGTTATATATAATTATAGAGGTTTGTGATTTCACTGTTTTATTATGTTCTTTGAATTGCGTCCTAATCTTGACTTCTTACGACAATACGTCTATTGTTAAAATAGATGATTTTTCCTACCTAAATAACCATTTACAACTACAAATAAGAGGCAGTAGTTCACTCTTTATTTTGTCTGTCCTGTTTTTTCTATGAAAACACAAAAAAACAACAGCGGTTAGAGAGAATAGCCCCTTTTAGCTGCGCCCAGGGTCAGCTTCAGAGCCGCTTTTGACGGCCTGTGGCGTCATCTAGTGGTCAAAAATGATTTTGCAGGTTTCTTTTAGAATTACAGTACCCTGAAATAGATGTGGGGAAACGTCATTTATGTTGCAATTATTGATCCGGATGCAATTATTGATAATTTAAGTTATTAAATTGTCTGTATATCGCTTAAACCGGGGGCTAGGGTAGACAGTGCATAAGGGTTAAATTAATTTTATTATAATGGGCTTTATGACAGTACATTCTTCAGTACGAATGTTTGCCTGTTTATGTCTTTTTGTCCTTTATACCTTAATTCTATTTACATATTACTTACTTTTTGTGACCTATTTCTTCTTTGCACTGCTTTTAAACTGGAGCCATGTCATCTCATCCCTGTACACTAATGCATGAAGCAGAGATGACAAAGTTTACCTTGAGTTGCCCGCAAGTCAGGCGTTCCTAACCTGGGGACACTGGCTATCGTCAATTTAGCAACCAATGTTTACATCTCAGTGTGCACTTACAAAGAAACCTTCAAAAAGAGACAAGCATGTCATCTGCATTTACAAACAAACATGACTTAAGCCCTAACATAGCTTCCCAAGCAGTGTATCTGGTGACAGGTCCTACAGAAAGGAGCTACCAGAGACTAGCCAGAAAACCAGAGATCAAATGGCTCTTGTACATTTCACAGAATAAGAAATGGAGAACTAAACGCACAGGACAAAGACAGTAGCCGTTTCATGTTGGAAGGAAAATGAAGAAAAACACGTAGATTAAAGCTTTTATGGTTAGTAAGTTTAAGACGTTTTGTTTACATTAGATAACCGCTACGAAACCGTCAGTGCCTACGTCGAATAAGCATAATTTTCCAGTTTCACACCAGATTCAATTTCAGATTCACTGTATTTCTGAGATGAACATGGGAAAATCCACTTTCGTTTTAGTGCTATTGGATTGCAGCAGCAAATTGATTTTGTCAAGCTAAAGAAAGCAGCAGATGCTAGCAATAGGATGAAGTATATTCAATTTTGAAAGCTCAAAGTAGGAAGACATATATCAGCACATACTGTGGATTTTGGGAATCATCTCAAAAGATCTCTAGACATTCAATCCCTCCAGTTTTAAAAAGATCATGCATGCATATTCAATAGAGTGAACAGGAAAGGAAATCGACGATTATACCAAGTTACCCTAAGGTATTTTGGTGTGGATGCTTATTGCAAAGTTAAACAATGTACCTGTGTAAACTTGTAGGGTTAATATGTACATGGTGATGTGTTAAATTACTACATCTGCACCAACCATGCACCTTATGTCAGCGTTTTCAGAAAACAGTAAAAATTAGACACACTGAAATGCTTCCTCCTCCATCTTTATTGATAGGTTAAAATAAAATTTCAGCTGCATTAACTTCCCCACTAAAATTGAGTACAAGCAAATGATATTTAAGCCCGAGATATAGAAAAATAACATTTGATTTGTGAAAAACATTCCTCGAACTCAATTCTGTTCCTTGTTATGGTCTAAAATATTGCCTCATTTTAAACTGCCAAACACAAACCACCAGACTGCCACTGATGCAAAGAACAGAGTTGCTTACAAAACTAAGAACTTTAGCCTCTTGTTTAACCAAATTTGCCTAGAATTTATATACGTTTCATAATATAATTTTAGTGTGCTTAACCAACTTGTACTTTGCTTGTATACAGCTTGCAAGGCCCAGAAAGAGGTGGACCACACAATCACTATCCATCTACCCCAAGTCATTAATTCTTTGGCCTACTCCCAAGTTCCCCACTTATCTAACACAAAGGAAGGCCAGGCTTCCATGTCATCCTCCCCGACACTGTGGCTGAATCATAGAAGGCTGGCCGAGCCAACCTGACCCATATGTTCCCACTCCTTTAATTGTGCCTGTCCACCAGTGGCATGAAAAGGGGGCCATTTAGCACAGCATCATATAGAACACCACTACCAAACTAAAACCTTTTTTGGACTGAATGTAGAAAGTCAATTTTTTGTTCTCTACCCCCTTCTTCCTCTCACGTGTCATGGGCTCATTGGCCGGCGACTAGCTTTCATCCGCCGACCTTTGGCCAGTGATGAGGATTCAGAGAAAATGACAACCATCAATCAGAAACAGGAGGGGCAACAGAGGGAAGGGACTAGGCAGTGGCCTCAATGGTGCACTCCTTGGCCAGGTGCCCGGTCTTTCCGCAGTTGTAACAGTTAACCTCACTGGCTTTGCTGCACTGCACGGCCACATGACCAATCTCACCACATCTGTAGAGGAAGACAAACAACAATGGATTTCAGCTGTTACAGGTCATCTAAAATGACACTGCGCTCCTTCAGTTGAAGTTTCCTGAACTCCTTTACACAATGCTAAACTGACATTGCCCATCTAAAATTTAAGCTCCAGTGATTTAGTTCAGGAACACACAAATTGAAGTGAAGCACTAATTACAGGTTACAACCCATTAAGACTTTACACTCAAGTAATTGCACACATACATCACAAGCCAAAAATTCGCCTCACTACATGACTAAGAGCTCCATAGAAAGATGCATCACAAACATCCGGAAAGCAGCGGGGTCCAGCAACACCCACCTGTAACACTTGACTTTCTCGCAGAGCTTCTGGATGTGACCGAACCCACCGCAGGAGTAGCACTTCTGCTCGGCGGCGTGGTCGCAGTCCCGCGCCACGTGGCCCGCCTTGCCGCAGTTGTAGCAGCACTGCTCCCTCTCTCGCTTGGGCTCCTTGCAGTCCCTGGAGATGTGACCACTTTGGTGGCAGTTGTAGCAGGCTGAAGGAAATAAGCACACAGAGCAATCAACGGCAATGCCAGCCCCTCCAATTAGGAGTGTCAAGATGTGCCAATGCATCACGACCATTTGATTAAGGTACCGACTCAATGCCTCGACCTGAATCGATTTTGGGGGTCGGTATAAAGATATTCCTACTTCATGATGCAAGCCCATACGTTCACGTGCAGCAAGCAAATGGACCAAACTGCAATAGCGGCTTCGCGAAATGTAGGACAGTAGGGGAATGTCCATTAATATTCATAAAGGAAGTGCTAACCGATTATCTTTTCTCTGAGGCTTTTGGAAAACTCAATGGCTGTTTTGTAGCCAGAACACTCCGTAATGGTTAAGATCTTTGCACTATACTGCTTTTGGGAAATGCCTCCCTTTCACAGTGCAAAAATTAGGTATTTTTGTTAGCTATGGCTGCAATGGACGGCTAACTAGCTAAGAAATAAGTTTTTAGCTTTAGAGCGGAGGTTTGTATTCCAGTGGGACCCACGGCAAGATTGCAGTGCAGGACAAATTTTCATGCTGAACGAGGAAACGTGTAGAAAGTGACGCGTAGGCCGGAGCAGAGGAGAACCTAAATGACTGGTGGGATCCACAAAAAAAATAAGTATGGCTCAAATGTGTTCTTCGTTATTCAATCAAACATGTGTGTTTGAGTCAAAAGAAAGTTCAAAATTTCAGAATAAAAGAAAAAATTGATTTTTTACACAGCCAGCCGATCCTGGAACGTTTGGAAGGATGTTAGCAGTTTAAAAGGCCCATCGCTCTTGTGAGTGTCCGACTGATGATGACAGAGACGTAGAGATGCACGATATTTTGGTCAACATGTTCATATTGTTAACCAGGATATTAACATCTGTCGGACGCATCAATCATAGCCAACATTACATTTTTTTATTTAGCAGAGCTAAAGACAACGACTAAAACAGCGTTTTTTCCACAGTGGAAGAGAAGGGATTCTGTCAGATCATCCATTACTTAGAAGAGGTCTCAATGTGCCGGCCAGTGACATAATTCATTATTAAACACGGCACAGGCCACTCTCTCAATTTTCAAAAAACATAAAAACTAAACTAAAACGGACACAACGTTATTCTGCGGCAGCAAGGGCAAAGCTTGGTGCCCCTCCCCATTCAGGTATAGTCTCATGAGTTTTTTTAAATGTACAGTTCAGTATACAAGGGAAAAAACAATTAATTAGATAGGGAGATCAAGTCAAACTAAAAAATTGTCCTTTGTATTCAATTAAATTGTGCAATTAAGTTTCCATGGTAATATCAGTAGAATTTTTTTTCCAGTGGAGTTAAAAATGTCCAAATAACCCAAATAATCAAGCTGAATCGTGACAAAATTAAAGAATTCTAAAGCATACAATCACTGTCACAATAATTGAAATCGATCAATGATTTATACCGCTAACCTCCATCCAATTACCCATTCTACCCAACAAGTCCAGCTGCTTGAGATATTAATGCATGCATTTGCCATACTTTCAAAAATGCAGTTCCAGCCAAAACAAACATCCTTACCATCCTCAGTCTGTTCACAGTCTCTGGCAATGTGACCTTGGTCACCACAGCGATAGCAGAAAAGATCTGGGTGGAGACAGTGAAAAAGAGGGGTCAAAGGTTCTTACCAGAATGACACATGAAAACTGCCCCACTTGCTCTTTAAACCCATCCCCAGCACCTCAGATACGGCTTGGGGTCCCCTACCTTTGCCACGCCCACGCCCCCTCCCACGGCCTCGGCCTCCATTGGGACAGTTCTTGACCCAGTGACCAGAGCGGCCACAACCAAAGCACTCGCTGCTGCTGTTCATATCCATGTTGTCACTTTCTGGGGAGAAAAAAAAAGATAGATATTCCAAATTCCTTTCCTGAGGATCACAGTCCATGTATTACATGATAGGCACCATGCATTTCACAAAATATCTTCTACTTGTATTAAAAAAAATGCACTCAGTTGCCATTTCAACTGGTAATTGATGGTTATTTAAAAAATCTATTTAATTTAACAGTAAATTTAACTATAGTGAGATCTTAAAACAAATGTGGTTCCACATCTTGACAAGTATATACAGCAAAACATAAAATATGGGAAAAGGTGAAGACATGTGCAAACCATATTCTACTGCCCAATGTCAATATATTACTTATTAGAATGTTTGCATGAGCACAGAATATAGCAACTTCTCAAATAACTCCATTAAATACATTAACGTCTTTAATCACCGCACCGCCAAGGTTTCATTAAACGAGGCAGCTATCTAGAAATTGGCAGGCAAGAACCGCCTTCAAATATGCCTTAGGGCTTCAGCAATTGGCTTGTATTATGCATGACAGGCCTGCAAACCAACCACTTCCGGGCGAATACTGTACAAAAAAAAAAAAAAACCTCAGTGAATCCTACAAAGCTAGGCCGTGTGCAGAAATATACAGTAGAGCGCCGTCTCTCAAAAACAAGGTTTTTATTTAAACTGTCCGTGAAATCTAGCGTATGCTTTAAGTATATAACCACCCTTAGAACAGATAGCTAATTCGCCACTCAAGCGCTAGATCCGTCTAAGGTTCAACTCAACATGGCCACCGGGTCACGGGAGCAGCCGCTCCCACGCCATGTGCCACCTGTAAGGCCCACTGACCTCTACAGTCCTACCACGTTTCTTTGGCTTTCAGCACACAAAACCCATGTGAAAGCAGGGATAATCACATCATGACAATATAGAATCAGCCCGGTAGAAAAATTAATCGCCAACCAAAATGCCGCAAACTTTTACGTTTTTTTTTTTTTTTAAATTGTCAACGAAACTATGGAGAATGAAATAGACCGTCCAGAGCACAGTCGCTATTACATATTATATAGACTACGTTTTAAAAACCCGTCTTTTACGTTGTAAAAATGCCCAAGGGCTCTGGTCCATGCAGTATGTTTAATGCGATTAATTTAAGGGAGATTTAGAACGTGCAATTCAACTCGATCATTCCCGGTTACCAGCTTCATAATTAATAGCGTTATTTTGAAAAAATATTTCTATTACATTACGTGAGGCATCACCCGACGATTGCAGCTAGACAGGCTATGTAGGCCAATGCCCCGCTTTACATGAAACGTGGTCAAAAAGAGAATTTTCCGAAAGAAAAGATCAAATTACCAGCATTTGCACCTTTGTAACTATTTATTAAAACGGTTACAATTGGGCTGTAGTTCTGTCGTACTCGGTATCTAAAAACATCAAATCTCTTCTTTTAATCTTCATATCCGCCCACCCACGCTATACATAGGGCCTCGACACCTTGTATCTGCAGCTTGTTACTTTAGAGGCAGCCACAACTTAATTTTCTCACCGCGCTCAGATTGTGGTACTATCCAAAGTTTAAATCATTTCAGGGAAAAAAAAAACTGAAATTTAATAAAGCGTTGCAGCTTCCCGCGCTATAGCTGGGCCTGAAGGCCCCGAAATCCCGGCTGAATTTTTATATAACTGCACCGCCCCCTTAAAAAAAACTATCCAGCAACCTTTCGTTTTTCTTCAAGTTCATACATCACCTAACGTGCACACCGAACAGAAATATTTATATTACTGCAATGAACGGCTAGGTTACTAAGCAAAAGCCAACACACTTACTTCGGCTAGTTGAGTAACCTCCCGCTGTACGGATGTGCAGATTCTAGTCTCGCGCATGAACTCCACGAGTCCTACCCTCCCTCTTAGGTTACAGCTCACACTGCGCCTGTACTGCTAACTCACAATGACCAATGACATGCGAGTGTTGCAGGTACCGCCTCCATACGCAGACCAATCGCTGTCCAGGAGTCCAACGGGTACCGCCGCATTTCCGGTCTTAAAAAAGAAAAACACGATTACCACTCTGAACCACTGAACCAGAATCGGTTTCACCGCTGCCAAGGTTTACATGCGACTACTGAAGTAATCCACGTTGCAAAGAGCTTGCAGTGTGAACGGCAACGGAAGTTTCTTTACAAGAATTTAATTATTATCGACACTTATTTAGTTAAATGAATGATTTGGCTAACTAGAGACATAAGAGGCAGCTATAACGGCAGCTCTAATGATACTGAATTTAAAGTGGTGATGTCTTAGATGTTAAGCACTTAGACACTGCAATCAAAATAAGAATCACTGTAAATCAAATGATCTAACATATTATTTGTTGCCTTACTTGAAAGTTTTTCCAGTACACAACATGTTTTCCAATGAAGCAACAAGTATTTGTAAGGCCTAGCAGGTTCAGTATATGTTAACTAGACATAGGAATACCATAAATATAAAGCAATAAATAAATTAAATAAACTAAGTATTGAAAAAGTGTCTAAGGAAAAAATACCTTTTTATAAAAATACCTTTTTTAAAAAATACATTGAAAATGACATTAAATCTGCTAATGGGAAAGTGCATGTAATACTCTCAGTCTGGCTCTGGCCTCTAACAGTCCTGCTTTCTGAGTTTCATGTGCCTGTGTTTCAGCTATTTGCAATGACCCCAAGGGCCAAGATAATGCAAGACTTGCCACAACCGAGTAATGTGTGTAATCACATTTTCACTTCAAATTGGCAAAGAAGTTTAATTTCCACTGGAGGGCAGTCTGGTAGGTGGCCCTTCAAATACACCAGTTTTCTTCTACAGTCTAAAGCCTGATCCCAAACCAGTCCCGACACACTCTGCTTTACCACTCTGCCTTCATCTGCGCATTCCTGAGACCTGTCACCATATTGACGTGTATCTTTAAGCAGCAAAAGGTTAGGGGAATTGGCCATTATGCCTTAAAGCAAGTGAGCAACAATGTAAGCTCATGCAGCTGCATTACCATTTTCATATCCCACAATGCTTTGCACACAGAAAACAGAACAGTGTGAAAAAATATTGAGGATACTGTATTGCCATATATAAGTAAGAAAACAATTACATATTAAAATAAAACATTACATATCAAGTTAGTATTAAGTTTGCGTGACTGAATGTTTAAAAACGTATAAGTTACTGAAAGTTACGTTTTTGAATGCAGTTTGTTTTCACAAGCTAGGTATGACAATAATATTTGTCCATTTTTATTCACTTATACAGTATTAATCAGAAGAGGATGCATCACATCACAGCATGGCCCAGAGTATATACTGTAAATCCTATCAGGAACTCAAAACGTAAACAAACTTCAAATTCAAACTTCAAATGTTGTCTTTTTGCAGCAGATAAACTATTTGATTTTCCTAATTCCACTCATTATTAAAGAAATGAAAATACAGCTTCTTGAGTGAGATATCTTGTCACGTCACAACATAATGCATTTCCTCTTTTTGATGAGGAAGACTGTAAAAGGTGTGGCGAGGGTGAGTCTGTCTCAGATCTTTCTTGTGAAAATTTAGTTCAGTTTAAGTGCATAGGGCATTTTGTAAGGGCAACTCAGCATGAGTGTAGTTCATAATTAAGGTGGAGTGTTGAGGGTATACTGTAGTTGAGCCTAAAAGCATGTGAATTGGTGCCCCTGAATTGCCCAAAGAATATCAGTGTTCGAGGAATGGCATGTGTTTTTTTATTTGGGTAAGTACTCATTTTGGATATTCCTGAGCGTCAATCAGTCCCTTCGGTTTTATTTAGAGTGAATTATCTAATAAATTGCATTTTTACAGATACGTCGAACAAGCATCTGTGCTTGTTTACAGAAATATCATTAGGGTATTGCCTTCGTGTGACTTTTTGGGCCAGGGACCTACATTGGATGAGTGTTTATGGTAAATGGATTAATGCTACTTACAAAGAGGCTTATAATTTTAGCTATATGCTTTTCAGAGTATGAATGGGAAACACATCGGAAACACAGATTCAGTGTATCTGTCTTTCTCCACACAGGACACACCAAGTCAAACACTGACAACAAGGGACAGCTGGAACAAATCGTACATGCATCTTCTAACTGCTTATCCTGGTCAGGGTTGGGTGGGTTTAGTGGGTGGGGCTAAAACCTATTTCAGGCAGCACGGAGCACAAGGATGATGTACACCCCAGATGGAAGGCCCGTCTATCTCATATACTAGCACAACATACCAGCATACTCTGTGGGCCATTTTTGAGGATCAAATTACCTAACCTACATGCCTTTGGACTTCAGGAGGAGGCTAGATGACTCAAAGCAAGTCTGTGCAACATGGGGAGAATCCTCTTTCATTAATGTCTTGTTGATCAGGCTGCAACATCTCCATAATGTTCACCCTGGGCACCTTGCATCTCAGGTTCACCGCTCTTTGCTTGTCTTCCTCCTATTGGCAGACATTCAGCTTGGCGACCAGTTGGGAAATGTGAGGTCCCAGTCAATTTTGGCCTGCATCTTCCAGTCACATGTTACATACAAGAGGTTTGATCTTTTATATTTATATTTTATTTTTATGTTTATATTTTAATATGTTCAACTGAACTTCTACCCTGCTGTCATTGTGAGTGTCATGAAATCCTTCATCAGGGGCGTATTGTTTTTACTAAACTAACAAAGGGGTTGATATGGGGCTGATCCTGAGAAGAGGGGTCTGCCTGCAGATCCACTCTGGGGCACATCCACTGACAGACAGGAAGTCCACTGTGGGTGTCGTTTCCCTGGTATTTCTATCACTGAATTCATTTTTAAAACAGAATCACTTGTTCAATAATTAAAAGTAGTACATTTGAGTCAGATAAGAAGCATGCACAACTTAATTCATTTTCATTTCTTTTGCACGTCTTGGAAAATGTTATAGTAGTTTCCTCTGTGCCACTGACCATACCTAATATTTCTTTCTGATATGATGTTGTATGTCAGCATATGCCTCATCATGGACTGCCTTGTGCCCTGTGCTTCCTAGGAGAGACTCCATTATTATGCAGTCAAGTAGACCTAGTAAATGATTGAATGGATATATACACTGATCAGTTTCAAATATTATATATAATTTAAATATTATGATTAATCAACCATTATATTATTAATTAACCATTACCGATATACCTTATGTATTACCCACTATTACATTATTTTGTAGGGAATGATTCATTGAAACATTAATGACATTGTAACCATTACATTTACGGTAATTGTCTCTTGCCATGGTACGTACCTAAAAATAACAATCAAACATAATTTGGCTGACATTTCTGATGCAAAGTCTTGAATCTATAAAGGTACATAATACAGCCTATAAATAGGGTATAGATCAATATGACTAGATTCCATCATCTGTTATTATTGGTGCGTAGTGCACCAACTAGTCATTCCTCACACTCCCAGTTCATGATACATACTGATACATTCATGCTATAATATAAATAGTAGGTGAAGCTAAAAGTGAACAAAATTACATTCAATTCAGGTAGTAAGAAAATTGAGCATAATGTGAGCAGAAGATTGATTGCTAGTTAAATTACTGAACCTCCTTTACACAAAGAAACACTGAATATTTATGAAGTCCCCAGCTGTAGTGCCTTAAGGCAAATCCTATCATTAGAGATGCTGTAATGTAAAAAATAAACACTGCAGGTATTGTACTGGGTAAACAACAAAACTGTCACCAAAATCAAATTAACTTGGAGCACTAGCTGCAATCATTAAAGTCAAAATATTTGTCAATGGATAGCATTTCTGGAATTTTATTTTATGTTTCTGCATTGTGCTAAAGAATTATTAAACATCATTGTATCTCTGTTCCAAAAAGTCAAATTAAATTAGAACATAAATTCTACTTATTGACAGCATGCCTCTGCACATTGCTACAGCATTAAAGTAAATGGTTATCCAATGTTTTACATGTGTTAAATGTCAGGTTATATTTAAATATCTGATTATGAACATTTTTTATTGCAAGCGATCCTAGTTAGTGTTCTTTTCAAGAAGCCTCGGATAATATTTATTCATAATATAAAATGCATTTATTAATTCAACAATTTCTTGTTCTAGTCAAAAAATGTGTTTGAAAATCTATAGACTACAGGCCCAACTCAAGTAGACTCAGTGTAACCATCCTAGTGTTACTCAGGAACATTTTGTCCTGGAAACTGTGTTTATCAGCAAAACATTTTTTGTAATGGAGCCAACAGTCTGAACCATCCTTCCTAAGTGTTAGATCACCAGATCAATAAACTGGAAACATGCAGCCACATACAGTTCTTAAGGTGGTCTGCACCAATTCTGGTAAGCACATACACTGCTCACCTAATTTTACAAGTATTCTGAACAATTTTTATTTTTTTGCATCAGGCAAATGTTTGCATGAAGCTGCTCTTCTCTTTATTGCCACAAGTTTTACAATGTATTGCTTTGCATTGTTGCTGTATTTATAACATGTCATTTGTATTGTTGCCCAGTTCTTACAGTTTGAGAGGTTTATCCAGCATTTGGTTTTCTAACCTCTGACGTGCCGGTTCATGGATGGGAACTCAAGGGTGCACCTTAAAAATCTGCCATGGCGGTCCTCGGTCCCTCCCCTTTCCCTCCACTCTCCTGCATGTCAGCTTCTTGTATTAGTCCTCCCCTGTTATTTGATGAGATGTGGTTTGCAATTTGTGAGTGGCCACTGCTTATCGAGGCTTTTTATATTGTGAAATTACAAAAAATATATATATATATCAGCAGTTAGAGGAAAAAAAATGTTAATTAGAGATAGCTCTGAAGACTTCAAATACTAAGGCCTTCAGTTTATGCAATATGCAGACGCAATCTAAAGCTTGTTTCCTACCAACAGTGTTATTGTCCATTAGAAAAGGGTGGGGGGTGGCTTTTTCTGGCCCACGTTAACTATGTTAGATAGGCCTCCAATCTGTCTCAACTATCTACACAAAGGGACCAGTGTCCTTCATGCTGGCATCTACTGGAGCATCTTCAGGTGAGTACTGGACAAACTGACCGAGCTTAAGCTGGGCTCTCAGCGCCTGTTTGCTGGCCTCCCAGAGGATGCTGAGACTTTCAATGCAAACTGACATATGTTTTATGAAAATATACCACAATATATTAATTGTGTATAATATATATTTAGAAAAATTGAGATTTATAAATGCTTGATCAAGCTAGGGACTAATCAAACTCAATAGATATGAGAACTAATGTGCTCTCACTACATGATGAAGTGTTTGACTTGATATCCTGTACAATCATATGTTACGTTCTGTTCATTATGTCCTCTTAATACTGGACATTCTGTGTGTGTGTGTCAGGGGTGGGAAATCTTATCCGCAAAGGGCCGGTGTGTATGCAGATTTTTGGGATAACCTTTAGGGCAGCTGTTCAAACCCAAGTGTGAGGACTCTTCAGCCAATCAGTCCTCTAATTAGTAAACTAATTAGGGAGTTCCAGTGAAAACTCACCTTTACAGGAAACCTTTCTGGATAAGATCGCCCACCCCTGATACATGTTTTCAACGTGATAATTTATTAAAAATGAAATCCTTTGTGCTGCAATGTGTTATCCTTGCCAGAAGATGGAGTATGTAGTTCATTAATGGATTGTTATAGTGGTGGATCTCCATTATACACAAATTACATTGGTCTGTTAGAGACCACAGATTACTTAAAACTAGTCTCTGGAAAAGAAAAGTCTGTGAAGCTCACTTTTGTTGCCTTACTCTGCTTACTGCTGTCTACTGTCACGGTGAGAACGAGAGTCCTGGATATGTCAGTGATCTGGTTTAGGACGGGCTGACTAACCTAACATCACACCAAAGCAGAACCCCTGGATATTGTATATTCTCATATTTAGGTTTTCTTAGTGAGCACCCTAAAACGAAACAAGACTGTAGTAATATGGCTCTAAAACACAAACTGTACATGAAATTGTTCTGTGCCCGGATTTATAAATAATCTGTTAAATAATCATAATATATAAATGAAAAATTGGAGAACTATTATTACCTACGCATACCAAACTACCTGGCACCAGGCGAATTTCTAAAATATAACGCGGTGTTCTGCTAAAATGTACTGGTACAGTACTGGGCCTCCATCTGGCCACTGGGTTCAAGGTGTCTGATTTCACTGACTGGCGTCAGATGGACGCGTTACGCTCGGAGTCGCTTCACCTTTTCAGAAGCGTCACCAAGCGGCGTGTGCTGACTAATGTGTTTAGTGAGAAATCAGGAGGACCGAAAAAAAGCCAAAGCCAAAAAGTGGTCGTGCGGACATAAAATAATCTGTCAGATCAAAGATAGCACTGGGTGGTTGGAGTGTAAGCCTTTTTTAGCCAGAGATCACATGTGACACTCAGAAGGTGTTGCTAATCTAGTTGCATTTTAGCCTAAATTTGCACATTGCAGTTTCACACCATACAGAGAGAACACCAGATATAGAAGTTTTTTGTAAGTGCAAAGGACTAAGCAAAGTTTTACACGCTTCGATCGTATTTAAGTGTTTTTGTGTGTTGCTTGGGGCTGGTCGCTATGCTTTTTCGTCTAATGTGAGTTTCTAAATATGATGATGTCACCAAGTTGCAAGTTTTTCTCTTGCTTATGGCGGGGTTGCAGCGATCTTTGGTTTTGGTAAGTGCTCTATAACTGCTGTTTATTTTCGTGATCTTTTTCGGATACCGGCTCTTTGCACTAACGTTTAAAATGTAAGTATGCTAACTGCATTAGCTTTGTAACTTTGTTACATAGAAGCTACCCTGATCCCGTGCTCAAGGGCCTTTAGTCGCTGTCAAGATCAGACAACAATAGCCTCTTGGCTTAAACTGATTTATTGTACCGTTTTTGTCATAAATATCTCAATATTTATAAATGCAGATGTTTGTCGAAACGTATTCTTGGAAACTAGAAACGTTTTCGACGTTTCCAGACTTACTTCTCTTTATTTAAAGAAGTTACGAAAGTCTGGCTAATTACACTGCATTGTTTGAATATGAAGCTTTTTAAAGTCCCTAAGTTATATCGAGCTTTAGGTTTCAGTTATCTGTTGCATATAGGAATATGAAAAGATGGATAAAGTGAAAGTGTTTTATCCCTTATCCTATATAATTTGTTGTTTTTCCGATGTTATACGGAAACTCTTCCCTACAGACGAACATTAAATGTTCCTTCGAAACGCATGAAACTGGCCACTGTGTAGTTTTTAATACGCGATGAGCTATTTTAGAGCATTAGTGTCGTTTAAACTTTGAAGGCTTGCAGTACGAGTTACAAATTGAAACATAAACACTGCACGTCATGACAAAAATAATCCTAACCCGCATAAGACGTACTAAAGAACTGTAAAATATGCAATATTTGTTTTATCTAGCTGCTTTATTACGATACAGAGTATGAAATAATAAGGCACTATTTGTACAGCAGTAAATATGTGACTTCGTGAAAGTGCAATTTACATAAATGTAAAGTTTACTACTGTAGGATATCCATAGGTGCAGGATTGATATGTCGGTGTTGGTAGATGCATAACTGCACAGCGTGCTGCTTCAGGTCCATTAGATGCAAGGTGGTTTGGGCGGCAAGCGCTGTATATGTGCTTCATGCCTTAAATTGACATCAACCTCATGAGAAAACAAAACCTCGTGGTGCATCTATAAATGACAAAATATGAGAAGATAAAAATAATAATCCACAAATTTTTATATATATATATATATATATATATATAAGCATATATAAGCAAGTCTTAATAACAGAATTGTATATGCGTGATGTTAAACTACAGCCTTATTTATCCTCATATTATAATTTTAAGGCTTACTTTTAGCAGTAGCCAGAGATGGAAGCTACAATAGCCATGAAAACCCAAGAAATACCGCAGATATCATCGTGATCTTCCCCACAGTTAGGTGTGCCTGCATTTTTTGTTGCACTCTGATGAAGGTTAAAACCTAAGTTAGTGTAAAGGCTGGGTCTGCGAGTTAAGGGTGAGTCGTGTTTGTACTGAAAACAGACTGGAAACATTAAAACACGCTGTGTACATAGGCTGTGTTTACAGTACACAGGAGTTGTTCTACTAAACGATGGTTTTATTCTGTTCTACCCAACCAGAATTTTTTTTCCCCAGCCCTGCTTCATTGGGACATTTGCTTCTAAAACCCAGGGCAGATGGGTTTGCTTGCCCTGTAAGGCCTAGGGTTAGCCTATGTGTATGTGTGTGTGATTCTGTGCAAGATTGGTCGATCATGTCGCTTCCAGGTTTTAAGCCGTGTCATTGAAGTGCAATTCTGACCGTTGACAGGGTTGACGTGCAATGCCTTGTATTTCTGTGCTGGAGTTACCTGTTTAAGTTTTTCGATATTATCAGAACTGCATAAAATGCTTTTATTCTGATTAACACATGTGTTTATGAAGGACTGATTTAACTTCTGGATAGCTGAGATATTTGCCAGTACATTGAGGCTTGTTTAGCACAGCATACAGCAGCAGAGTACTTAATTTCTACTTATGCTGAATACTTGAATAAATGGTATAAATAGGGCTGTTTTTCAACTTTTCGACACAGGACTCTCCCAAGAAAATAGGGACCCCTTACCGATAATGCATGATGACACACATAACTAAGCACTGGAAGCCTTAGTATTTCTTTCATAGCGGCAGGTAATTTGATTTTGAAGGTTTTTTTTTTTTAGCGTTGCATATCTCAGGTGATTTGTCTTTGTTGAAAGGAATCAAGGTCGTTAATGGGAAAAGTATGTGAACCTCCTGGATAATGACCCCATAAAAGGAAGCTGATTGGAGTCAGATGGTCCAGTTAAGTGGGGCGTTATCTGTCCTGCCATATGAAAAACGAAAACACGTTTCGAAACCTGCTCCTGACAGTGGAATCATCTCCACTTGCAATATGGTGCCATTACAAAAACAAAAACAGCAACATAATAACAATAATAAATTGCTGTCTAACATTTGTTCCAAGATCACCTGAATGTTCCTCAGTGCTGCTGGAAGAATTTCAGGTCAGTGTGTGGCTCTCTGAATTTGCACTCTCTACTTGTGTTTGGAAGGTCATTGGTTCAAGTCCCAGAGTGATTGTGTCCCTGCTGGGCACTGCTTTGAACACCAAGAACTGCTCCAGGGTTCATGCATAAATAGCTCTACACTCTGGTTCTAAGCTTTGCTTTTACCTTTATCTGTATTTGGGCTTGGGAAATATATCTATTTGATACATTTTTACATCTGAAATGGCTTGATAATATAGGCCTATATTTTATTTATGTATTTTAAATGACAGTGGTTTGTCATAAAAATGGCAGGATGGACACCTCAGGCACCCACACCATGTCAAAATGAGGCCAGATAGTAAAACAAAAAAAAATGTAGCACCAAACAAAAGAAATATTACAAAGCACAAACACACATGTACATATACATTTACATGGGAGTGAGGTCAGACCTCTGACTTCCCCCCATTGTACAACACCTTTCACATTAAATTATTGTGAAATTGAGTTCACAATGGGGTAAAATGTAGTTCACTGCTACAATATTTCTCTTGGACAGTTACTTTAAAATTCATATATGTATTTTAAAATTAAGTCAATTAAATAACATATAATTAGTGTCATTGAGTCCCTCCAACATTGCATGACATTTGAGGTAATTTAATGATGGATTACAGGAACGGAGTTTTATACAATTTGTTACATGGAAAATTGTTTCCCGGTAACCAAATTTTTATGGTGTAGACATGGCATGTCAGTGAACTACTGTAATTTCACTGCCATATCACGTTTTCATGTGAGAAGTTAGAAAAAAAACTGCAATATGCTAAATAGAATATCAAACATAAGACTGTGACGAAATGAGAAATGGGGAACTTCTGTTATATCTAAACAAAATAGAGGATACTCTTATCAAACTTGAAAGCTGCATTCTAGCTGGCAATGGATGGTAATGGCAAGAAAGCTGCAAAGTTACTACCTGCAATATGTGTCTTGTCTTGTGTGTAGCAGTTTACTGCTAGAATACAATGCGGAACAGGCAGCTGCTACTCGCGGTGACGTCGGCTTCCTTTGTCTTAATGTGATTCGGATACATGTCGAGTTTTATTTCTTAGAGGTCGTATGTCATCCCTCTCCTTACCATCATGCACTTTTTGCATCCTAATCCCTGACACATGGGAACCTGCAATATGACGTGACAGTGCGTAATAGTCATTAACAAACCAGTTATAACTGATGCCACAGATCTAAATTCCAATACCAATAGTCATCTGGTATCCATTTTTGACTCATTTCTATTGCCTATTCCTCCTTAGCAGCTAGATGCTGTCATTCTTCTCTCATGTCATGTGTTCCTGCCTCATTCATTTAAATGTGCAGAGTTTCTCTTTTTTTTGCTGTTAGTTTCTTGTTTTCACTTCTGTTTTGAACAAGCAGCCTGTTGCAGATGGGATCCTCTGTTACTTTGTTGGAGGGTGGGCTAGGTTGGTGATTTAAATGATTTGTTAGATATGTGTAGTGGTTATTTGCTGCTTTGAGGGGGTTAATGTCCTCTTGACATTAACATTCCAGCTGGAGAAACCTGAATTGGGAAAAGAAGAAATAAAAAAGAATGTCTTCTTGCCACATATGTTTGGTGACCTAACATTTTAGATATGAGTTCTAGATTTTGTATAAGAAATGTGTAAATGTAATTGTGTGAGATGAACAAAGAAAGTTTAATGGGTAAGTAAAGAAGCAACATTTTCATTATTGGGGGCCAAGCACGGTAGGCTTTATAAAAACAGGCCTCGATTCATGTCCCTTACCTTACAGTGAGCATATGCTAAAATATCGGTCTGCTCTAAATAATGCTCACACTTCCTGTTATTCTTTAGCCATCATTAGTTGAAACTGTAGGCCTCGAACCAATATTTATACTATAAACAGACTAGTTAAAGCTCTTCCATTCACACCGCCTGCCACCCTGCAGCAATGCAACATTTTTTTTTTTTTAACTTTGTGCAAAGTAACATCGCCTCTACAAGGCTTTCCACCTAAATAGTAAATTACTCAATTTTCTGATTGTTCTCTTACTGCTGCCCCCTGTGTCACAGAGATACAGGAGATACAGTTTTGCCTTCTGCCAGTTAGACTCTGCTTCCACATCTGCTAAAGTACTGTCTCCCCCCTTTATAACATTTAACTGTATAGGTGACATTAAAACAATTTGCAAAGATGGCTGACACAAACCCACTACCAGTACAGTTTGTCTGAAATACCAGTGAGGGGGGCTCCTTGCTTACTGACCAGTTTGCTTAACAACCTAGTCAGTCAATCGTTAAGTGAGGAATGTCTGTAGCAGTGTTACTAATTCAGTACGTAAAACTGTGATACTGGTACAATGTTTGAAAATGAGGAAACCAGAAAAGGTTTTTGCAAATACGCAGGTAATGATATAGGTTAGCACGATAACTGTGAGATCACACTAATGACGATTCGTAGCTTGTTACTATTCTAGGGTAAGTGGCTGAATTGATAGATTCATTGTGTTGTGCAGGAATATTTTTGTCCTGTATTGACCAGTGACTCTGAGAACAATAGCTCCCTTACAATTATGCTGTTTCATCTAGAGTTATGGAGTAGCTTATTACCCGAAGGTCTGTGCACAAACATCAAGTAAGCTTTCCGCAGCCCTGCTTGGCACCGACTTACTGTATTTTCTTGGGATATAAATTGTTTCACAGTAAACTCACTGAGTTACGTAATCTCTCTTGCATATAGTAACTTAAAACAAACCAGTCTTAAAATATATAAGCTTTTATTTGTGTTTTTTTTTTAAATGATGCATCTGTAATTGCTAGTGTTTACAACATATCTTGGCAGTCACATGGCCTTGTTTTGTTTTGCGACTCCATGGGTAAGATGTTCAGTGTTGTTTTCCTTTTTGTCTGTTTTAAAGATTTGTAAAGCCAGCGTGTAATGCTAATGGAGCACATCCAAGGAGCATTAAAGACCCTTAGCAATGGGTTCGGGTTGAAGGACTCTGTCTTTGAGGGCCCTTGCATGTCCCCGACCATTGACCAAGGCTTTACCTATTGTCGGCGCTCATCAGACGAAGGCAAATCTCCCGACTCCACCAAGACAAGCAGCACAATCCGCGTCTACCTGCCCAATAAACAGCGCACAGTGGTGAGTTCATGCAGCTTGGGTTACACTTTGTGCTAATCGTAGTGAACAAGTCAACATCGCTTATTGAATACGGTGTAGAGGGCAGTACTGACCCTTTGACCCTAAACATGAATGTGTATTGGCTGATCATTGGTCCCCCCCCCCAGGTGAATGTTCGCCCGGGAATGACACTCCATAGCTGTCTCATCAAGGCACTTGTGGTGCGTGGACTTCAACCACAGTGCTGTGCTGTCTTCAAGCTCCATCCTGGTCAGAGGAGGTAGGGGCAGCACCCACTGGCCCAGTTAGAATTTTCATTCTCCTTTTCCTATTATTAAAGAGTCCTCGCCCAAGATGTCCTGAAGCTCAGGGGAGTGAGCTTGGAGCTGCCAGGAGTTTCATGTCCAGGCGGTGGTATCAAAACATATTTGTGTTTATATACTTTGTCATTTGTTCCTTACTTAATAGAGAAGGGGGGGGGGGGTGCACCATGGCAGTGACAGTGAGAGACACTTTGACTAATAACTCTTGAGTACTCCCTCTAATCTGCATAATGTCATTTGCCAGTGTTGAAATCCTGATGATGAGTGAATAAACTGCATCGCTCCAGTTACTCTAGAGATTCCTCCAGCTCATTCCTAAAATGACATATAATTTCCCACAGTTAGAGTTTAGAATTTCGAACAGAACTGGTGTTATAATGCATTATGTAATAATTTGACAAAATGTGACAAATTTGTCACATGATACAATGTTATTATGTAATGCATTGTTACACACTGCATTATGTAATAACACCTCATTATTTATTAACATGACAAAATGTTACAAATTTTTAGACTGCATTATAATTTTATATTGCAACTTTACCCTATTATTGTCATCATCATCATTGTTATTATTATTATAATTCAGTTTGTCAATTTCTCTTGAGTCATATGCGTTATTACTAAATGTGTAGTTATAACTGGCTTTCGCCTACTTGGTTATCCCAGCAAAATTCTCATTTTGCGCAGCAAAAAATCCCGCATGGACTGGAACACAGACTCTACCACACTTATTGGGGAGGAGCTTCTGGTGGAAGTGCTGGATCATGTGCCTTTGACTACGCATAATTTTGTGAGTGACCTCAAGTCCAGCATGCAGTCCAGTCAGAATGGCCTTACTCTCCCTGAGAGGGGGCTTAATTCGCAATGCTTGGTTCTTTTGCAGGTGCGGAAAACGTTCCTGAAATTAGCCTTTTGTGACATATGCCAAAAGTTCCTTTTAAATGGCTTTCGATGCCAGACATGTGGCTACAAGTTTCATGAACACTGCAGTACTAAGGTCCCCACCATGTGTGTCGACTGGAGCAATATCCGGCAGCTTCTGTAAGTCTTGCCAGCTCTCCTTTGCACAACGGGATGGCACTAACTGCCCACATGGGTCTTTGTACTCGGCTTTTATATCATTTTTTTGAGCATGGGGCTCCTCTGTAGACGTTTACTAATCACGGTTCAGTCAGCCAGTCATTCAAGCTGACATCGGTAGTAAACTGCGTTTGATCTGTTTGATTAAAATCACATCACATTTCTCAATCAACAAAAGGTTGTCCTGTAGTTACTTATTTTATGAAGCAATAACTCAGCCTGGTATTTCGTAAAAGCTTCTTTGCTGCTGTTTCTTCTTTAGTTCGTTTTCGATTCCTGGGGAAAGCGGAGGCCCATCTCTCCCTCCTCACACCTCCCGCCGCATGCGTGAATCTCTCTCGCGGTTTCCGGTCAGGTGAGCCGCTCTCCTTCATAGTATTTCCACATCAACCCATCCAGCTGGTGGTTATGTTATGCCGCCTCAGTGTTTTGGTACTTTTGTTTTCCCCCCCAAGAGCAGAACCAAACCCCAGGAACTTCACGAACCAGAGTGAACTTAATTTCAGAGTTTGCACTAGGAGAAGTGTGTTTGCGCATACATATTGAGTCAAGTAGCCATCCAAAAAGTACAAGAGGGCACTGCGCAGGTTAATAATTTGTAGAAAAGCAAGGACTCTACAGACAAATTGCTCTTGGGGTAATTTCCCAAAAGATCTGCAAGCTTATAAGTGCCATTAAAAAGGTGGTTTTATCCATTTTTGTAATACATTGTATAAAAATGTTTTCAAGAGAAGGTGATTCTTACCAAAGTTTCACTGTTGCCAATTATATCTCAGCTCCCAACACCGCCATTCTACACCACACGCTTTCAACTACAATGTCTGCTGCCCGCCTCCAGGGGGCGCTCTGTCGCAGAGACAGAGGTCCACGTCCACCCCCAATGTCCACATCAGCACCACCATTGCTGTCGACAGCACTGTGATTGAGGTAAATGCACAGATGTGCCCCTGTATGTATGATCGTGGGAGTTTTATAGGAGCCGCGCCTCCAATTGAACTGAAGTTGTGGCATTTTCAGGAACATCATGTATGTTTGCGTCACACAGCATGTTGATCTTCAGAGCTTTCACTTAAGCCCATCTGTTATATTCTTCTGTGGCTATATGTATTTTATTTATGCTTTTTAAAACATCTTTAAATGACGCTTGAGCTTTCTTTTGAGACATTCAATTTTTGGACCATTTTCAGTATTTATACGTCTGTCAGCTTGTGTTCCCTCCTTTCTTGCATTCATTCCTTTCTCCTTCCTTTCTTCACTGTTCTGTGTGCTGTGATATGCTGGAGAGTAGCTAGATTACCTGAATGCTTCTCCCAGCTCCTGGTGTCGCCGCTTTTGCCAGAAGAGAAGAGTAGGTATTGTAAACTTTTTGGCCATGGCTGTTGAAGCCTGCACAGAGCACCTTCAAACCATTCTAAGTCAGCCCCCTGTCCCCAAATCTGCTGCGTATCATTGCAGGAGAAGGGTCTTTAAACCTTCCCTGCAATGATGTTTGCCAGAGAAAGTCTGCAGTCTGCCTCTGCTCTAGACCTGTTGACTCCTTTATGGATTCCTCTTTGGATTCCACTGCTGTGTCTGGCATCGGCCTACCCTAACATCATACCCAAGGCGTTGCGTAGTGCGTAGCCTGCTGCCAGAAACTATTAAAATGTAGCTGTACCCTCTATAATAGAAGCACAACATGTTTTCCAGACTCTTGCCATCCTGTGCTTACAATTTTCTTAAATATTCTTATATGACTTGAGAAAACTGTGCTCTTTCAGACTTTTTGGAGTGCTTGTTTTTCCTCTTTATGCTTTATTTTGTCCTGAGTTTTTTTTTGTAATGTAAAGTGGTTGGTGTTGTTTTTGTCTTACTTGGCTGTTGGTGAATGCCGTGCCCTCTAAATGTTTTCTTTACTTTCTCATTTAATTTTTTAGGATGCGATTCGAGGTTATGAATCAGGTGAGCCATTTAAATGCCAGTGCGCCGCTTGGGGGGGGGTCACCGCAAGCTGCAGGGCTCCTGCTAAGTAAAACCTCATTCCCTTATTGGTTCTGTCACAGGAAGCCCTCAGAGTCACAGCCCCACTGGCTGGTCCCAGTCCAAAACCCCAGCTCCCACACACAGGGAGAAGTCACATTCTTCTAGCATGCAGGAGAAGCACAGGATTGTAAGTTTATACTTTGCTCCATTTAATTCCAGCCCTTAACAGGCTCAGCTGCCCCAAGAGCTTGTGTGTCCTTAGCCAGTAAGAGCATCTCAGTCCTCAGGTCTCATTTCTTACTGATATTCTCCAGCGCCCCAGGGACAAAAGGGACTCCAGCTACTACTGGGAGATAGAAGCTAGTGAGGTTGTACTGCTGTCTCGGATTGGCTCGGGCTCCTTTGGAACTGTATACAAAGGGAAGTGGCATGGTAAGCGCTCTGGGAATCTGTCCGTCACACGTCCGAGAGCTGATGCCGTGTGTCGGCACACTTTGGAGTCCTTGCTGAGATTCTGATTTTGCTGGGTTTTTAAAAAAAAATAAAATGTGTTACAAACTTCTGCAGTCTTAGCTGCGTAAACAGCAGCCTGTGTTGTGACAGGTGACGTGGCAGTGAAGATTTTAAAGGTCACGGATCCTACTCCAGAGCAGCTTCAGGCTTTCCGTAATGAGGTAGCCGTCCTGAGGTGAGAGCAGTACGAAGGCCAGCTCAGAGATATCAATAAATGCATCTACAGCGGACCTTGTCTGCTGCGCCCCTTCTTTTCTGACCCCCCATGTGACAAACGTCGTGCCACACGTGGGATTCCCGGAGGCCGCTATCGGCTCAGCGTTCGCCTTCCCTCGTTTCCTCTCTCGCTGTGTACAGGAAGACGAGACACGTCAACATCCTGCTGTTCATGGGCTACATGGCGAAGGACAGCCTGGCCATCGTGACGCAGTGGTGCGAGGGCAGCAGCCTCTTCAAGCACCTGCACGTCCAGGAGACCAACTTCCAAATGTACCAGCTGATGGACATCGCCAGGCAGACGGCGCAGGGCATGGAGTGAGTCTGCTTTGGGTGATGTGTATCCCAGCCCCCCCCCCCCAGTCGATCAGCATACTGACATGAAAAACCTCCAAGAGCACAAAAGGCTTTCGGCTCCACAGCTCAGTGTTCCAAGTGTTAAGAGAGTCACTTGAGGTTTGGAAGTAAGTTGGGTTTGCTTTGATCTTTGACATAGCCTTTTATTTCTGTTTCCGTTCAAGCTATCTACACGCTAAGAATATCATCCATCGGGACATGAAATCAAACAGTATCCTTTTTGTATTCCTTCCCACATGTGTTATTATGGCAGCACATGGGCTTTCAAAAATGCGGTTTGCTGGAATTAGCCATGCGGTAATATGCTCTGCCGTGCTCTTCTGTGCCTGTGCTGAACCTTGATGACCCCCACAGACATATTCCTACATGAAGGCCTGACAGTGAAGATTGGGGACTTTGGCTTGGCCACAGTAAAGTCCAGGTGGAGTGGTTCCCAGCAAGTAGAACAGCCATCAGGATCCATTCTGTGGATGGTGAGGCTCCAGAAGTGTGACGGTCTTCTCATGGTCTCCTTAAGAACTTCCAGGAAAATTTCCCCTCTGTCGCATCTTTCTGTATTTAAAAATAAAGAATGACCTTCCTGCGCTCAAGGGGGGGCAATGCCTTTGTCTCCCAGGCAAATGGGGGGGGGGGAGCTCATTTAAAGACTGTTGTAGTTCTAACTTTAGAGATATTGCCGTTTGCCTCTAAAGCAGCCTTAACCTTGCAGCACTTATCAGCCGCAACTAGGGACTAAACAGGAAGTTGAGCTGGCTGTAACCCAACCCCCCCCCCCATTGCTTTGTCTTGAGCCTTTCATTTAAAAGCATGGATATACTAACGTCTTACGCTAACATGTTAAAGACCTTTCTCCAAATGTGTGGAGATTGCTCTGGTCCTAGGTGGTGCTGAGGTGTTTCAGCTCCTGCATGGTGATGGTGCGTCACTCTAAGCTCCTCATGCCTTTTCTTTGTAGGCTCCTGAGGTCATCCGCATGCAGGACAACAACCCCTACAGCTTCCAGTCAGACGTGTACTCCTACGGTATCGTGCTGTACGAGCTGATGGCTGGGGATCTTCCATACTCCCACATAGCCAATAGAGATCAGGTAATTTTGGGGACAAATCTGTTATTATTCAGTGAAACCTGGGTTGGTCTTACTATTACTACTATAATCACTGTGTGTTTTCCCCCTGTATAAATGACAGTTTCTCTGTATATGTACCTCATGTCCAAAAACATACTGCTCACATGATGCCTTTGCATTGCCCCTTGTTTGTCCTTGTCATGCACCGGCTTCCATCCTGGGTCGCTACTGGTTCCATGAATACCTAGACTCTATAGTGGACCTTTTCAACTCAGTCCCTTTCAACTAGTGGACCTTTTTTGAACCCTGTAAGGTTAATTTACCTCCCTGCGTAGACTTCAGTGCTGATTCTCCATGGATGCAGTGTAGTCATTAGCTTTTCTCTCGTTTTCTTTGCTGTTTTGAGTCTGTGACTATTCTTATCACCAAGTGTGACACCAGTAAAAGTGTAAACAAATGTCTTTTCCCCCAGTTATGTGCTGCGTTTTATCTTGTATTTGGAAATCCGTCTATCCTTCAGCTAGGGACATTGAAGCCAGTCTCTGGCAGTGTATAACAGGAGGCAGGGACAGGCCCCCGGCACGGAGCACACACCGCTGCTGTTTAGAGACGCCTGTTAGCCTAACTGCATGTCTTTGGCCTGCTGGAGGAAACCATAGCAGCCGTAGGAGCAAGTGCGTGCTCTCCTGCTCGTCTGGAAATGGCAGTAATCTTCCTTGTTCAGTTCGACGTGCTCGTTTTTGTCCTTCCACTTATCGGTCCATCAGTATACAGGGAAGCCACACGCCAGTGCCAGTGATGAGCATGTGAGATAAACTCGGTCTCAAAGGCGCCCTCCAGAATTCTAGCTGGTTTGCATTCCCTGGGCCTTCTCACCACAGAGCTATATTTATGTCATGGAGGCTAAGCCCCCCCCCCCCCCCCCCCCCCCCCC
>JAABNY020000108.1:28169133-28181217 GCA_015164015.2 Brevimyrus niger | reverse complement strand
CATGAACAGAGGTGTTCTGTGGCACTGGCAGTGCAGGTAGCAGCACTCGCACTGTAAATACCTCCAGAGCTATAGTTTGATTTCCTCCCCTCCCCCCTCAGCGCTGGTTTATATTTTGGTTTTTGTTTTGGGGGGGCTCTACCGATTACCCATCTGTTGATGGTTGTGGCCCTGTGGGAGACACGTCAGCATGAAATCGTGACTGTTCTCTTTTGAAATTTTTTTTTTTAATATTTTTTTTCTGTTATTGCTCTTCTCAGAAGTTAAGTTTTATTTTAAACTAGGTGAAGAATTTTGTTTGTTCATTGTATTTTAATAAAATTAAGTTAAATGTATTATCTGTTACCAAATTTAATTTCACATAGTGAACAGGGCTGGTGATTTAGTGAGTTTTATGGCATAGTTCCATTTCATAGGTTTGCTCCAGAAAAGTACTAAGTTAAACAAACAAAAGCCCAGTTAAAACGCTATGAAAACACTGCTATGTATGTCGTGTATGCCTTTTATACCATGTATGCCATTTATACCATGAATGCCATGACATGGCTGTGGTCATGTTGTACCCAATTGAATGTGCATATTGGAGAGAAAATGGTGAAAATTGTAGCAGTGGAGTTCCTCATCCATTCCGTGTTTAGGCATGAGCAACACAACGGTAGGCGAGTACCCAAGGCTTCGTTAAACCAAATGCATTTTGGGTATTTGGAGCATTTAAAAAAAAAAAAATACATCACTTTCATGTGTCAGCTTTCATGAAAATTGGTTGGTAGCTGTTTTTGTATAATAATCACAATAATAATAATCAAGCTGCATCCAATCAAAGTACTGCAGCCTTGTATGGAATCTTTTGTAGCAGTTTGCTGTGCAAGGATATGGAACCTGCAAGGACTTTGGAGGTGAGTGCAGTGTTTGCCACTGTATAGTGCTGTGGAGTTTAAGTGGCCAAGCACTGGTTTCCAGTGAGGGACGTCAGAGGATCACATGAAGAAGAAAAAATCATCAGGGCAGGTCAATCAGAGTAGCCGTGTGAGGTGGCAGAGGGTGACATCTAGTGCAAAACTCTTAAGTTGTAATTTACTTCATTGTGCGGAATAATTTGGAAATGCCTTTTGAAATGAGGAGGGTATTGTATGAATGACATGGTTTGGGGGCTGTGCCAGCAAACTGAACAACATGCCAGTGAAATTCCACAATGCTCACATTGCCTTTGCAACACATTTTCCTACAGTAACCCCATTATTAAGGCTTGAAGGACAGTGCTGAGTTTTAGAGAGAAAAAAAAAATCCCACTTAAACCAGCTGAGTCCAGCCTAAAGCGGGTGACTGACCTTTGTGCTTCTATTTTTGTTTCAGGCGTCTATTTCTGACTTCTGTTTCTGCTTAGCTGCACGACCGACCACGAGTGCTCTGGCTGGGGAGTGGGTAGCAAGTCTGACCCCCGCCCCCCAAGCACACATGCACAGGCCCTGGATCTGCCTCTTATCCTCTATGTTCTTCTTCGGTTAGGCAATTTAGTGTATAAGACAGAAAAGGATGGCTCTGAGTTTGGCTCCTCTTCCAGCTGGTTCTTGCCATATTCCTACTTCACCCGACACAGGTTGAAATCTGGGAAACAGTTGACATGGAACAAGTGCAGAGACTCTCACGATGGCCTGTTCATGCACATATTATGCTAAATCTTCGTGTTGTCACAGCCAAGACACTAAACTGGTTTTAGTGCCCTCTAGTGGCTCTAATGTGTTATTTTCCTTAGGGAAAGCAGTTGAGGCAGTTGTAAGCCATTGTGTTGACCATGCAGACCTTTATCTGTATTTCTGGCAGAGTCATTGAATTTAAGTAAAGCTAATGTTTCATCTGAACTGGTATCTTTTAAGGACATCAGTAATAAGCTGTTCAATCCCACGTTTTTCTTCCATCTGTCCATCTTCCAATTATTGTGAACTTACAGCCTATAAAACGTAGCTTGCTCTTCAATTGTGTTGTTATGGGTCAAATTTATGAGTTAATCTTGCTTCGAGCTCCCCATTTGAGAAGTGACATAGCATTATACAGTATGTCCTCTGACCTCATGGTCTCTGGGCACCTGCAGATTCCTCACACATTTCTGCAGCAGTAGCAGCGCTTATTGGAAGGTTTTTCAACAATATCTGGTTCTGTATTACTGTGGCAGAACTTAAAAATATAACAATACTTAATGTTTTTAGCACGTTACACCAAAAATGCGGTGGATTATTAAAGAGTTTATCATATGGTCAAGCTTGTAGTCATTCATTGTGAAAGCTAAAGTAAAATAATTTGTGCACAAGGGCACTAAAATACTGGATTCGGTGTGGGCTTTGAAACCAAAACAGCTTTGTGTGAGGTACCTGGAGATAGCAACTTTCATTGCTAATGTTTTACCAGCATGTCTTTTGTATTTACCTGCTAAATTATATATTGCAAATGTAAGAGGGCAGCAAGTACTGTAGCCCCTAAATGTAACTGGATGGTTAAAGACACACGATTTTTAAACCATGCTGCTCCAATGAGTATCCAGAAACAGAAACTAACTCAGTGTCTGCCACAAAACAGGCAAAAATATATAAATATTTCCATGGGAGTTATGCTTGGCTTTAGATTAAATAATTAGACTTTTAAAGCAACTAATTTTGGAGGATTTTGCATTTGCTTTACATTGCTTTAACTTTAGTTTTTATGCAAAATACAAATCATTTATGCTATATGAATAGTGATAAAATTATGCAGCTGTAGCTATTTATTTTAAGGAGTGCAGTTGCTGATGACTCCCAATTTATATTGGTAAGGTGTATAAATGTTAGTTTTTTTTCTTTCTTTTCAATTTATTAAACAATACTAACGGCATTTTTATAAATGGAACAACTGCTGTGGACAGCAGAAATGTAGCATCAGGATGTAAAGATCCCTGCAGTTGTGTTCATGCACTTAGCCAGATGATGGCGCCAGTGGCCTTCAGTTAAAATATGTCAGCTGAAGTCCTCACAGCTCTTGTAATGAGCTTTTCTCCGATATTCATTAGTCTAAGGAGCTGGGTGGGAGAGAAGAAGAGTGGGCACATAATTCTGTCAAAAAATTGTTAATCCACAAATAATGACAGACAATTTTTGTTTGAAGAATTTAATAATATCCGTAAATTAAACTAGACTCACAGTGTCACACAGAATTGCAATACGCCCAGGTTAAACAAGATCCAAATGGAAGAACTGATGAAGAAAAAGAATACAGCACACTTAAACTGTGTCCATAAATCAATACAATTTCCGCACATAAGCCTTAAATGTCTAATAACAGTTTAGTTTGACATATCACTGCTTTTGTATAGTTAGTATGGTTTTATTGGCATGAACAGTGGTTTTTGGTCTTAAGTATTTGAGTTACTGTAATCTGTGAGAACAACCTGCTTGTAGTGATCTCAAACATGCATACTTGAATAGCCACACACAAAGTACATTAAGAAAGGAATTCTTCATAGAAAGTTTTGCAGGTTAAACACGAAAGTAATAAGAATGAAAAGAGGACAACATCCAAAGCATAACTCAATACACATGTTCTGCAAAATTTAGCATTTTGTTTTTAAGTCACCTTTGTTTGACCTCTGCAAACTATAAATAAATGGCAGTATACTGCTTAACGCCTCATAAATGGCTGTTTTACTTAAGGACATTGAATATCTGACCTGGTGAGGTGTTAAATTTTGTATGTTTAATTAATATGAATACCACTTGATACAGTACTTTTTAATCTTCGTGTTCATTGTTTTTCTGAAGCTAGTCGGAGAACAGACTAGCAAAGGACTTGCGGAGGTTGCGGATGGTCTCCGCTTTGGCCTGGTCCTCGTTGTTGGAACGAAAGAAAGATGAGCCGCCAAAACTGAAGGCATTAGTCAGTGATCGGGATTTACTGAAAAATAAGACGACAGGTCAGTTGAGGGGAACTTTCTCAAATATTTGTGTGAGAAAGAGTAAATCAGAATATATTAATGAATGAGAAGTTTGTTATTTGATCACATTCTGTACCAATCAAGAGAGAGCAAAGATTTCTGACCACTGTTTTTGATGTGTACTTCAGTGTGGCACTTAAAATCATCCAATCCAGGGAAGATTACTTACTTCAGCTGTGGTTGGGACTGATCCTTCACTTCTGCAGTCTGAGCCTCCGCAGTTGGCTGGGCTTGTGAAGGACCGCAGGGCAGAACTTGGCCTTGTTCCAAAGGTGGGGGCTGTGTTTGGGGCTGGATATGAGGCTGGGACTGAGCATTTGTAGGGAGCTGGCGGTGAAGCCAGTGTTTTGACTTCGGCTGTTTGGGAGATGCTGGAGTTTGAGTCTGAGGCCTGGTTGACTGGTCCTCAGATAGCTCCTCACACTTTGGGTGTTGACTGTCTTGGAATGAAGCTTGGATCAGCTCTGAGAAGGACTGCTGTCTTTGGGAATGGGATTCTTGGGGTTTCACTGGGACCCCTGGGTTCAGTACAAGAAATACTTTACAAGACTACATTTTACACGAAAGTTTGAATTTATCTATCCAGTGCTTCTTTTTATGTTGGTCTGCTTCACTACTTCACTGTACTGTAAGTGCTAGAGTGCTTGCTTGTAAACGATGGGGGCAATGATATATCTGATAACAGGCAAGGAATCAGATAACTGACTGGGCGGGGCATAAGGGGTCAGGCACAAATATGGTACAATCAGATGACAGCTAGCACATGGTACAGTGCCTGGTTCACATCATATACCATCATCTCTCAAGCATAAAAAGCAAGGCAAGAATGTGCACACATGTTTGATGGGTTAATGTTTCCACACAAATAGACACAAATAGCTCATCAATAAAGCACAGTTTTTTTCACAGCTAGATGTAATGAGCTTGGTTGGTAATGATTGTACCTTTTGAATAGCCTGTTCTTTTTGAAGAAAAGAACACTCAGCATTGCAGTAACACCAAAGGCTGCTACTAAAACGAGGCTTAGGGGATTCAGAACAGCATGTTAATAACGGAAATGCGTTAACCATGCATAAAACATTTGGATTAGTCACATGGCAACACAAAATTTACAAAAAGAAACATTTATTGCCCAAGAGAGAGAAAAAAATACCAAAAAAAGAGAATATTATTCTATCTCCTGAAATAGCATATTAACCCTTATCAGTTGCACAAAGCCCATGTTTTGAATCCAATAATTCACAATTTGCACAATACTAACAAAAAAATTATTCCTCCCATGATTCCAGAGGACATGTTCACACTTAGCAGAGAATGTGAAATATCACAGCACACACTTTCTCTCTTTAGGCATTGCGTGCATACACACATATCAGGGGGTATTTGCAGAAGCGGCACAAATGCACAGTCACTAAAACCACAGAGCTTTTCAGTTAATACAATCCACAGAGGGGGTATATATCAATGCAGAAGGAAGGAGTTTTGGGATCCCATCTCTAACCAAGTACTAAAATCAGTCAAAACTTAACAAAGAGTTTCTGGAAAGCAATCATTCACAGTATCACATTGCATATGCACACAAATGTTTAAGAAACATATCTAATGTTATGAGCCCCAATCTAGGCTCATTCTGTGCTGTCTATATATGCTGTATATACAGTGAGGTTCTCTAAAGACATTTCCCATTTACAGTAGTTAACTCAGCCAAGCATGGGCTGTTGCTGACTGTTCACTGAGACTTTCTGAATTGCATACTGGTGTGGTGATTCCTGAGAAAAATTCAAATGATATTCTATGAGAAAATTTGTGATGTGATCAATACAGAGGCTTCTGAGTTAGCCTACTGTACATGTGCTTAGATTATGAAGATTCTACATTAATAGCATTAAATGCTCAATGCAAATTTTCTAAATCAAAGAAATGAGCGAGCAACTTAAATGTATGAGGCATAAATGTCTGACATGCTTGTTAGGCATTTTGGAGAACATTGGCACACAAACAAAGCAAATATTGTCTATTTGTGTGACTATTGTTTGAGATAAATATTAATTTCTGATACTTAAAGACAGGTTCAAACAAATATAGAAATATTTAAAGCCGCAGATATACAATCACTATGAGTAACGTAATTCCTAGTGGGTGATCGCAATGAATAAGTAAATATTAGGTATTTGCCTTGCTGGGGAAAGTAGCATGGAATTACTAGAAGCATAGCATTTTTTTTAAATCTAAGAAAGAAATTTAGGAATATTACATGATCTGCACTGAAACCAAAGCAGCCATTGCAGGAACACAAATCAGCTTGTTTAGGGTACACAGAAGCTCAGCTGGACTTGTGTAAGACAGGGGCGGTCCACGCTGGCACTGAAACCACTGAAACACATCACAGGCAAGTTCATCTTCCCCTCTGCCTTCATCATCACTCTGTCTCTCTAACTGGGTACTGAGCTCATATGTCATGGAACGCCATACATCTTTCACTGTGCCATGACTGGTTTTGATCCAGCAGAAACACCATTACAGTCCAGAATGTACTGTAAACAACCTTGGGGTGAAGGTCGCTGGGACGCCATCTTACTGGGGTTGGCCGAAGCCTCATCTGGGGCTGTTCTCTAAAAGACGCAAAGACAGAGACACAGCAGCAGTCAGAACCCAGGTGGATCTACTGAGAGGTGGACAGTTCAGGGTCAGGAAATAAATCCAGACCAAGATTTTGTTTCATCCAACCAGTAGAGTACTCAAGTGCTTGCTCGGAACAAAGTCTGGATTTGTACTTTCTGGACCTAAACTATCCACCTCTGGATCTACTAAATAAGGGCCATGATATGGAAACAACAGGCAATGCAAATGTGTGAGATACATAATAGTGCTATGACCAAACCCATCCATTTATAAAAGACAGGACTGATGGATTGAATTCTTTACTTAGCAGTTAACACCAGAATGAGCACAAATATTAGCCTAGATACAGCCTATGAAATCCTTGCAGACAGTGTAACCATTCTGAATCTTTGCGATGGTGTGAAGCTCACAGAAGATGTGAGATTGTGAGTTTGTCGCATTTAAAATGTTCGGAGTTGAGAAGCGTCCTGTTGTACCTGTGATGGCTGCGTTGTCGTTGGCCGCTGAGAAGACCGTATCATTGTCTCATTCATTTTTGCCACAACTAAGTCACAGATGAGCTGCTCGTCCGCGGCTTGGTGCTCTCCAATCAGATGCATGGATGAACCAACGACCTAGAATTCAACCCCATTCCCCAATAGAAACTAGTAATTATCCCCTTAAATAACTAATTCGTTATATTTAAAACTGTATAAAAGTTACTTGTTCGTAACCTGGGAGTTGCCTGTAATTTTTCATACTTTATACTTGGGTATAGTAGCTGAGATACTAAGCCACTTGTGCCCTATCAAATAAGATGTGTATTCTATTTGTAATTCTAACCATTCATGGATATCACAAGTATCTTCTTAGGGTCAGTGTCTTTTGTTGCAGTAGAACGGCCCCACTGAACTGACAGTTTGCGCAGTGTTGGTTTAGAACCGCACTGTGATGAATCTTAGCCCACTTTTCAGTCTTTTCACCTAAGTCTGCCAAAAGTCATCAGTCCTGTCAGGGGAGCTGGGGAAGATATATTATGCCAGACTATTTTGGAAGGACAGGGCTTTTCGGGGCTTTACATCCACCTGAAAACACCTTGCTCCCCCGAGAACATTTTATATGCACATCTCTAGATATTTTACCGACAAACATAACTGTCACGCCACCCTGTGAAGCTTTTACAGTGTATAAATGTTCAACTAGTTACATTTTATAAAGCATAAATGTGGGAGTTGTAAACAGCTTTGAGCCAAAGCATCAGCTTTTTTGTAAAACCTTTAAGGAGGGTGTCATGGTGGCTTCGTGCAATGCAGTGAAGTCACAGTGGGTTGAATTCCATCTAAACCTTGTATGAGTGGAATTCTCCCCATTTCAAACAGCTTTCCACTGCTAGTCCATAGACATGTTTTTAGGCAAACTCACATGTCTAAATTGAGCATGATTGTGTGTGTGTATGTGTGTGTGGCCCAGCCATACATTACATTGTGGGAATCAAATGCCCCCACAAAGTGATAAAAAAAACCTGTTAATCTGACATTGTGGGGACCATTTTTTTCAGTCCCCACAAGGGGAATGCACTTTTATAAAAATCTGTGACTGCAAAACCAAAAGACTTGTATTTTGTTTGGTTACTTATGGTTAAGCTTATGGCTGGGTAGAGGTTAAAGTTGTCATTGTTGAGATTAGGGTTCTGCTCATAGAAATAAATGGATGGTCCCCACAAAGGTATGAGTACAGGTCTGTGTGTGTGCGTGTGTTTGTGACATATTATGGGCTGGCATATTGCTTTATCAATACAATGAAGTGGTTAAAGGATGAAATGATGACTTTAGTAAAAGACTTTTGGAAGTCAGTGGTGGAACTTTTCTCAGCATATTAATATTGGTGCCTCGGAGTTTATAGTTTCATCGTGTTATTTCAGCAGATGGGTGACAGACCAAAGAAGAACAGTAAGTGACGCTTCTGTCAACCTTGTGAAGCTGAAACCTGGTAAAATGTTACATCCAGGCAAAATATATAAGCGGGGAAAATCAGAGTCAAGTAAACCTCAGGTGTTCTGAGTGATAAATTATTCCTATAATTACATGGTGAGTAATTTCTATAAATCTTCATATCATTCTGTTATTTTTTTCTTAATCTTAAATGAAATGAAGGCATTTAACTGAACACACAGGATTGTGCTTAACTCACAGATGTATCCCTTCTCATCTTTGCCATGGATGGCTTACCTCACAGATGTATCCCTTCCCATCTTTGCCATGAATGGCTTACCTCACAAATGTAACCCTTCCCATCTTTGCCATGGATGGCTTTGACCGCACAGATGTCCAGCCCCCCAAAAATCTCTGAGCAGGTATTCACCCACAGCTTGTACCTGTCAGGGGATGAGGGACTGATATTGGAACTCCACCATGGAAATGCAGGAAAAACCATTTAAACATGTTATCAGACAGTAGTACTTTATTTATATAATAAAATGAAATGAAATTAAATATATTTAAAAAATTTAATTATGTAATTCTAGTGTGATATCAAAAATATAATTGCAGTTTTAAAAAATGAACGCATGTTTGTTACATTATTTCCAATGACTGTTAATCTCAAAGTGGGATGTTTCATTTGTACGTTCATTCATCAAGTGATTTTTACATTTCATCCACCCATTTACATAAGTGCTTATTCTCTATGAGGTAAAGGGGGGCTGCAGCCTATTGCAGGAAGCACAGAGCATCGCGGGCGCACCCCCAAAATCACAGCACCCCCAAAATCACAGCACCCCAAAATTACAGCACCCCCAAAATCACAACATCCCCAAAATCACAATCTGTGAGAAATCTAGAGACGCCGATTTTCCTAACTGCCTGTCATTCAAGGGCAGAGCCAGAGCCAAGATGGGGAGAACATGTATGATCCCACAGACATGCAGCTGAGGACAAGAATCAAACCCGCGACCCTGCAGCACCCTAAAAGATTCCCCAAATCGGTGTCATATAACAATTAGGTCCGTTTAGTTACGAAAGCCCCAGCCTTGTGCCCGTGTGCTGCCTGGAACACTGCAAAAAATGGGCATTCAAATTTAAGATAAACTGTAAATTATCTGCCAGTGCAGTATAAGGTAAGGTACAGTTTTAACAATATACCTAGATTCAAGCAAATAAGTTTTAATATGTTGTTAATTTATTAATGAAATTAGGATTCTGTCTAAATATAAGAAAACTATACCCGCTTCCTTCATTTTTCTGTAGTAAATAGGTTCCAGGTACCATACATACCTAGGTACCCCCCCCCCCCGGATAAGTGAATGGAGGATGGATGAATGGATTATCTCACAAACTGCATAATTTAGGAATTATACTCGTACAGATTGACAGCGATGAGCAATCCTTACATTGCCTCAGCTTATCTCTCCGTAACAAGGTGAGATACAGTAACAAGGTTTCCCGCCACTGTAAGGAAATACCAACCCAGGATATATAAAACCCTTTATAAGAGTGAGCAGGGAAAATGATATCAGTGGACCTGCCGCTATTACATTTAAAGGTGGATTTCTAATGTCTCTCATACCCATCGGTGGTGCCTCACCTCTCAGTCATGGCTACTTGCTGGACCATGCTAGAGCTGGCGTTTGTTTTCCAGCTGCCAGAGATGGAGGTCCTCCTGTGGGCAAGTAATGGACCAGTGGTAAGCCCTGCCATTTCCAGTTGGAGGCAGACAGCAGATTTGGCACACAAACAAAGCAATTAAAACAATCTTATACATTTATTTAGAATCTAGACTTGTAGTTAGGCAACAATAAATCTCAGCAAGGCTCAATCTCTTCACATTCTCCGCGAGAATAACAGCGGAAGAAGCCCTGACTGATGTTTGCTTTTGGCGTCAATGTGGCAAAACCGCTGAAAATGTCAACATCCTTGTCACCAAGGACGTGCCGTCTCATGACCCACACAACCCCACATGCACACAGGGGCTGGTAACTGAAAACACATTTATGTGAAGTCTTCCAGAACTCAGTTAAAGCAGAGCTATAGTGTTAAACTTTTTTTTCAATAATGAAAAGCTTTCACAGGCAGACAAGTCGCAGTAATCCTGTTATATAATGGTTATGAGCAGGATTGCAGTTTGACACGTCCTTGCAGGAACACAAAGACTTCTCTGCCTTTAAATTTTTGCTATTATCTTTCTATCCTGAAGTCATTAAGGACCATAATAAATAAAATAATACATAAACTAACCCCATTCCAAGTTACTAATATAGTGTGTAGGTATATGCCCCATATCATACATGTATTGCTACTAAATCACTCAAACTGTAATTAAATGACAGTATTCTTTCACAGCCGGTGCCCTAAATTCAGTGAGTTCTAGTTTGTTTTCTGCATTAACTCACCTGGGGGTGTGGGGGGAGGTATTCCACGAAGCAGGATTTCTTGCTTAGCTGGATAACTTGCTGGATTTAAAGTAGTCTAAATGAACTTCATGTCTGTTCACAAAAATTCAGACTACCTGAAATCCAAAATGTTCTCTGGACAAGCAATAAATCCTGCTTTGTGGGGCACAACAGCCCCCCGCTACCCTGAACTTTTTGGTTTTAATTGCCTATAAACTTGAAGGAACCTCTGATGCAAGATGCAAAACTACAAATACTCTGAAGAGGGTCCAGACTAAGAAGAGCGTGAGTAAAAGACCACGCACATGTAGGCTTTGTAATCGCTGCCGATCTTCTGGATCCTGATGTCATACTTGGAGTCGATGTAGGGCTCCGTGGTGGTGTAGGTCTGCGTCAGGGCTACCACGCTGGTAATGTCCTGGAAGCCACTGTTGCTGTCCACCTTCACCTGCAGCAAAACGGCGGGAAGAAAAGTTTGTGGAAGGATGGAGAATGGGAGAATGAGAGAGTGCAAAGGAGAACAACAATGGACAGAGAGAAGAGCAAGTGCCAATGACTGCCAGTAAGGAACAAGCAGTGGGCAGTCTGTAAAAAGATATAGAATAAATATATAATCACATAGAAGCTAGATAACACAGACTTCTATACATTATTAGTTAGACCACATAAGAGATAAGCCAGGATGTGGTAACTCACCTTTCCCATGCCGCAGTGAGCATGTCCAATTTTTACAACAGCAGGAAAAGCAGGCATAGTGACCTGAAATAGAAACAATGTATCAGTCGTATGTTTACAAATGGCTACAAGGGCAGAGCTTCCATATCCTGGCCAAGGGCAGAGCTCCCACATCCCGGGCAAGGGCAGAGATCCCACATCCCGGCCAAGGGCAGCGCACCCACATCCCGGGCAAGGGCAGAGCTCCCACATCCCAGCCAAGGGCAGAGCTTCCATATCCCGGCCAAGGGCAGCGCACCCACATCCTGGCCAAGGGCAGAGCACCCACATCCCGGCCAAGGGCAGAGCTCCCACATCCCGGCCAAGGGCAGTGCTTCCACATCCCGGCCAAGGGCAGTGCTTCCACATCCCGGGCAAGGGCAGAGCTCCCACATCCCAGCCAAGGGCAGAGCTTCCATATCCC
>JAABNY020000108.1:28154159-28169033 GCA_015164015.2 Brevimyrus niger | reverse complement strand
ACATCCCGGCCAAGGGCAGCGCTTCCACATCCCGGCCAAGGGCAGCGCTCCCACATCCCGGCCAAGGGCAGAGATCTCACATCCCGGCCAAGGGCAGTGCTTCCACATCCCGGCCAAGGGCAGAGTTCCCACATCCCGGCCAAGGGCAGAGCTCCCACATCCCGGCCAAGGGCAGAGATCCCACATCCCGGCCAAGGGCAGCGCACCCACATCCCGGCCATGGGCAGAGCTCCCACATCCCGGCCAAGGGCAGCGCTCTCACATCCCGGCCAAGGGCAGAGCTCCCACATCCCGGCCAAGGGCAGAGATCCCACATCCCGGCCAAGGGCAGAGCTCCCACATCCCGGCCAATACTGACTTTGGAAAAGGATTCATTCCCTGACTACAGGGCCCAATCATTAGGTGTGACCCAAGGGCATCAGTCAGCTGACGTACAGCCGCTCACCTTAGCTATTAACCATAACCGAGAATCGAAGGGAAAAGTGCAGCAATGCAACCAAATTCACACATTAGGAATAAAAAAATACCTTTCTGTAAGTTCACGTTCAACTTGTAAAGTTAAAGTGTGCCGACTGCATGCTGGATGGTTTAATTACAAACCAGCTACGTGAAAGAGGCACATGAACAGACGGGTGTGGGAGGTAGTGCCTTTCTGAAAGGGGAAGTTCCTTTTCAGGAAAAGGGGTGGTTCCTTTCAAACAAAAAGGGCTCTACACAAGAGATTCCCAATGCCTGTGCCTCTTAGGAACGAGAACAGAGAGAACGGCCGAGAGCAGCAGTAGGGGACACGTTTCTGAGAGCAGCAGGGACCACCTTCCCGGGACTGCATCCCCGAACAAGAGGCTGTGTGTGCTGAGGATGACGGCGGACAGCATGGCGGTCCATGTGTGTGGGCGCACGGCGCTGCTCTTCCCGCTGCTGGCTCTGGTTCTGGTTCTGGTTCGGGTGGCACCGGTCAGGGGCTGCACCTGTAACCCTACACACCCACAGCAGCAGTTCTGTGATGCTGAGTTAGGTAGGTGGGATTGTTGACAAGAGTTTGATGCCGCAACATAAACCATACTGACCATTGTGTTTAAAAGCCTGCCATGAAATATCCATATGGTGATTAGCTTTGTATGCTTATCTTAATCTCAGTTTGAATAAGGTAATTTTTGGAGCAATGCGCTGCTAAGTCTGACAGCTTGGGAAACTTAAACGCTGCTGTTATTCATATGCAAAATTGAATGGAGTGAAAATATTTTGAAACGTGCTGGCTGCACAGCTAACTTGGCTGTCCATCAAAAGCACAACTATACACAAAAATTTGGTGGAAATCTCCACTTTATTGCTTTCCATTTTTTTCAAATGTATTTTTAAGCAAAAACCCTACTGACTATTTTTTCATCCGGTTTGAAAGATTGGGATCATTCCGGAATGCATTAATCAATTCCAATCCAAATCAGGAAATGGAACTGGATATGGGATTGGGAAAGGAACTATGGTGAACAAAATTGGAATTGAATTCAAAATTCAGGGAGAATTAAAATTCTAACTACAGTTCCATATCCTGATTTGGAATGGAATTGAATTCTTTCAGGAGTGGCCTCAACCCCACCAGGCTGTAAGGGTTAAAGATTAAATTAATAATGCAAGGATAAGTTTAATTAGGCCATGGCTATCCAGTGCTTCTAATTTCTCAGAGCTATGGTCACCTTTTGAGGAATACAGAACTGCAAAGTCAAATTCAGCTATGGTGCTTTCAGAGTGTTTCCAAATAAGGAGGAACTTTATTACATATTAATGAATCAACCCAGACAAAATATCATTGCGGTGACTGGCAGTATCTGTAATCATATATGCAGCAAAAATAAACGTGTGTTCCCCATCTGTTAAAGTCAGTGTCACAATGAGATGCACTGAGCTGGGTGCATATAGTATGAGCATTAGTCTCAGTGGGGATTTGGAAAATGTGTTGTGGTGGTTAAAGGCTTAGATGCAAATATTTCTTGAATGCCAGCATTTGAAGGTTGCTAACATAATCGAGACAGAGGCATATTGGAGTATGGCTGGAGTATATATTGGAGTATAGTTGCCCCCTTTGGTGGCCGTCACCTCCTGCTTAAGCATGAAATGAATGTCAAAGGCTGAGAAATTGTCGCCTTAGAGATGAGAAGTGGATAGCTGCACCCCCAACAGGTCCGCTTCCAAAATTTGGAGTCTGGCTGTAGATTATAGCAGGTATGTCACCCTATTAGTACCTAACTTCTAGCAGCTAGCTGTGCACTTTGGTGTACAATGATTTAAGCCATAATCCCCTTGGATGACCACTGCTGTTAATGCAGCAAGAGAGAGATGATTATTTCAGGGGGAAAACACAGGCTCCCCTTTGCAAAGCCTAAGTCCTTTCAGTGATTTATACCTTTAATTTTTCCTCAAAAAAAACAAAAGTTCTGTTCATCTATTTAATTCAAACCCTAGGTGAGTTATACACTGATTTTCTTACAAATTTGTCCAGTTATAAATCATGCAGGCCTTTTGTTTTTACAGTTATTCGTGCAAAAATCATTCGGGAGAAGGTCATATCCCCTAGCAACAGCTCATCACCCCACATGAAAATGATCCAGTATGAGATCAAGCTGATAAAGGTGAGAAACGAATATCAAGTATCTTAAAATACCCTTAGAAGTCCAAAACGAAGTGAAAAAACATTCAGTTCACAAGCATCCACTTGCACTGTCAAGGATCATCTTGGTGAGTCTGTAAATTCCCCTTTTCCCTATTATGGTCTACAGTATATCAATGGACCGTCTGATTGATGGTATGAGGGCAAGATGACCTCATGGCTGACCACAATGGTCAAGGCTCCAGGATGATTACAATGGCATTGTGAAAATTACAGTCATCCAGTGGTGTGGTCACCTTCAGAGTGACTCGCTCACCATAGAGAAATGCATTTGTCATTTTGCAATACGAGAGGAAAGAAATATCCTTTTTATACCCACTTCGTGGTACCATGGAAATTAAGTTCTGATTTCTAAAATAACTTCCCAGGTCAGCTGAGGAATACTGTGAATTGGATTAATGTGTTTTATACTTTGAGGATATGCATACATTTGAATATAATTTTCTGTGAAAACCGGTCCCATTCTGATACGTAGGATTATCTGTTTTACATTATTTGATTATCTAAGGTTTACATATATAGCTGGATGTTAAATATATGGGTTATTATGTATATATATTTTATATTCATATATGATACATAAGTTCCTAGTTACTTTTATCATCCATAGCAATAAAACTTTGCATTTTTACCAGCTGAATTAGTTTGTAATAACGTCTGCAGATGTTCAAAGGCTTCAAAAAGGTGCAAGACATCCGCTACCTTTACACACCATTCTTCTCCTCTCTGTGTGGGATCAAGCTGGACCCCAGCAGCAAGGTCCAGTACCTGATCTTTGGTGAGACAGAAGCCTCTCTTTGAAACACATAAATTCCCTTTGTCAATGACCTCACATGAAAAGAACGCTCTTCTGTTTATCTCTCCATGTTTAAATATACATTCAAAATTGGTGAGCCAGCTCCTTTTGATTTAGTATTCCAGTGTTTCCCAACCCAGTCCTCGGGGAACCCCGGGCAGTCCACGTTTTTGCTTCCTCCCAGCTCCCAGCCAATCAGGAACACCGAACACCTGGTACTAGTGCGATGGGAGAAGAAGCAAAAATGTGGATCCCTGAGGACTGGGTTGGGAAACACTGTAGTATTGTAACATTTTTTTATGTATCCTTATGTATGATGCTTTTTATGGACTTAATGCCACCACAAATAACAGAGCATTCAGTGACACCCCCCCCCCCACTTTGAATGTTGTATCATTCAGCCAATGTCATGAGTGATGGGAAGGCCGTAGTTGAGCTCTGTGATTTCGTGGAACCATGGAAGGAGCTCACCATGACCCAGAAGAAAAACCTCAATTACCGATACCACATGGGCTGCACCTGCAAAGTGAGCTGCGATTCTTACTGGTTAACTGGTCCGATCTGATAGAAGCTTTGCATAATAAGCCATTGATGGATTTTTTGGGGGGTAGCCTCAGAATGGAATGACTTTGGAGAACATTGACCATTTTGTCAGGTCCAGGTGCTGCAGGTGTCCCTGTAACACACTGTCACACATGCTTCCTCTCCGCACAGATCTCCACCTGTCATACCCTACCATGCACTGCGAACGTGGAGAAAGAATGCTTGTGGACAGACTGGCTGCTGGAGGACAAGCTGGCCGGGGAGCAGGTCCGCAACTCAGCCTGCATCAGGCGCAGCGATGGCTCCTGTAGCTGGTACCGGGGGGCCCCAGCCCTGGAGAAGAACTTCCTGGACATGAATGACCCATAAGAGGGAAGTAGGTAGATGTAGGAAATGTACCGTTCAGCAGTAAGAGGAACGGTGTCACCTTCTGTCCCTGTAGGACTCTTATGATTCTCTTTTTCTGTGACTGGGGACATCAGCTAAAGGCTGCACTTCAGATACAGTCATGTTAAAAGTAAGTACAACACATGAAAAATTTTCCTTCAACATATTTGGACAGACAAATATTATTATTCCCATTATTATTATTAAAAAGCTATGCCCTTAATAATAATAATAACAATAATAACAAATACTACTACTACTACTACTACTACTACTACTACTACTACTACTACTACTAATAATAATAATAATAATGTTTTCATTTTAACAATATACAGAAATATAATAAAACAGAAAAAGTTGCACTTCAACTTACATTTTACATTTAGCAAAAATTCTAATTCTAATTTTGCATTAAATATGTCAATTAGAAGTAGATGCACCACATCGGGTGCAAATGATTATATCGTTATTATGAAGTATCCCTGAGAATCACACCATGATAGCTTACTAATAATGAATAGCTGTTCTTGTTTGGTAATAATCATTGAAGTACATGGTACAATCATACCAACACTAGAAAAGCTGGCCAGGGCTCTGAAGCCCTCTGAAGGAAAGAGGTTGATGCTTATGGGTCTAGGAATGGAAATAAACCCATTTCCAAGCTACTTGAAAACATACATTCTGCTATTGTTAAAGTAACCTACAGATACAGGTTACAGACCACTGGCAGTCTGTCTAGGACAGACCACCCCACCAAATTCAGCCAGAGAGCAGAGCACAACATGAATCGGGAAGTCTCAAAGAAATGCAGAGTGTCAGTAAGGGAGCTACAGGCAGCTCTTGCCACAGTTTATGTGAAAGTCAAGCATAAGAAAGCGACTGCACAAATTTGGTCTGCATGGGAAGTCAGCAAAGAAGAAGAATAAGAAAAAAAAAGAATATCAATGGCACACCTCTGGAACAGTGCGCTCTGGATAGATTAATCAACAGTTGTTTAGGGCACAATTCGGCTGGGAACGGGGACTTAATTATGCTTTTATGTTTTATTTTCATTTTGGGTCTGCAGTTCGCAAAATATAAATAAAAAATGCGATCTCCGTTAAAACAAAACACAACATACAGTTTTAATGTGTTTTAAAATATTCAAATGAACCATTATTCTGCCAGTGATCCCTCCTTGCCCACGTTGAAAATGGGCTATGCGCCAAAAATGGGCTATGCGCTGGTACGAAACTAGCTTAGCATTTTGCGCTGGTGGAGAACAGAGCCCTATATGAAAAAGTGCTTGAGGAGAATGTGAGGTGTGAGGAGTATTATAAGGTGAATCTCAAGTGAGGCTTTAGCATGAATAGCCAAGTCAAACTGAAATATATTAAAATGTAGTGGCTGGGCTGGAAGAGGGGCTGTACAAGAACCTCTGCAACATCAACCAGGTAAAGGAATTATGCATGGAGGAATGGGCAACAATTTCTTCTGGTCAATGTGAAAAACAAATTGACAGTTATAAGAAACTGATATTGAATCTGCCAAAGGAAGCAGAACCAAGTGTGAAATGTAGGGATGTGCCCACTTTTCCCCCACAGAGAAAATTGCATTTTTGCTTGTAGATTTTTGTTGAATCAATTATTTCACAATCAAAATTTGTTTTTAAGTTACATCACATCTATCTGCCAATACTCTTGAAAAACGTATTAAATATTTGTCCAAATATGTGCAAAATGACGAAGTGTACTTACTTTTTCACATTACTGTATGTCTGATTTGAAAGCAGTATGTTTAAGAGGGATTTTACATCATATCTATTTTGTGTCAAATCAAAATGCCCAGTATACAGTTGGGCAGCAATATCTTTTCTTTTATTATCTTTTTGTTTGTAATTTTTACCTTGGTACAGTATACCTATTTTATTATTGTGGGACATGCATATATAGGAAAATGCAAGAAATGAATTGGCACCAAAGTAACTTTCACCATATTCAGAAGTCCAGTTAGCGCAAAGTACAAACTGCCAATTCCAAAGAGACTACACAGGAACAGGAATTACCAAAAAAGAAAGATTTTACACCAAAAAGTGGTTCCATCTCTTGCCTTCTGTGGCTGTGGAAAGTATATGCAATAAAACAAAATCTACAATTTTACAATTAAATCTACAATCGGCATTTTGAAATACATATATCATTCCAGGTTTTGAACGATTTGTGTATGTTCCTCTTATGCCCATCAAAATCTGCACTATTAACCACGTTCATTTAACACTTAACATTAAGTGTTTATTTGATTTCTGTATATTTTTATGTGTTCTCGTACAACATGTATGTTGATACATACTCATGTATAAAAATAAAACAGTAAAAAGAGTATTCAATTAGATTTTCCGTTTTAATTTCAGTTGTATAAAAACACTAGTATTCTTGACAGCATGTTGGTTGTCATTGAAACTCTATGATGCTACCAAATAACTCCTGCCCTTATTCATTTGAATTTCCAATACAGAGCGTTCAGTATCATTTGCACGGGAAAGTCATTGGGACGTGGCGTTAACTTCCATATTAAAGCATGCAGACTATTATGAGAAACAGTTCAGAGTTCGTGAGAGAGAGAACAGCTGTTTTAAGTATAATTGAGCTCCAAGATCAGTCCACAAGCGGAACGTAACCATTTATCCTTGACGTCAAGTATGTAAAATGACACCAATGGGAATGTTTGAATTGCAGACCTCAGCAGTGAAGATAGACACAATCGTGGGGTTCTCTTTTGAGTGAAAAATTATAGGTAGAGGAATAGACGGTATTATGTAAGGATGGGAACAGCGGATGTTGATTTCTTACCATGTCTTTATAGTTTGGATAGAAGGTCTGTTCAATCAGGGGGAATCTCTCTGGCCCAAGGCTTTTGTAGGCGCTTATTAGCTGAGCAAACTGGAAGCACAACAGAGTGAGTCACCAGTGATCAAGAAAACACACGTGTTAAAAACCAGAAAACAGAAACACCTTTTAACTATGTATTGATATGATGTCTAGCTGAGAGTTTGTGCCCATAAACAAGGCTATAATAGCCAAAGCTGGGAGCACAGTCACACCCCGAGACTCCAGCTGTAATGACTGTAGTCATGATAAACATAGATTTGGGGCCTGAATTGAAGCATTTTGTTAGTGCCGGGCTTAAATGCCATATTGGGGTTTTCCAACGGGGTCCTACCGCCCAGGGTTTGTCGCAGAGGTTGTAGACAGATTCCAGGGAGTTGATGCTCGGAATTCCAGCGTACTGGAGGCCAATTATCACGTTGCGGAAGTCCCCGTCCTCTGTCATGCTGAAAGCATGCTGCCGGATCAGTACAAAATCGGGCCTAAAGGACCTTGGAAGAAACATTTAGTCCATAAAGATTAGGATCTTCCATAAAAACTCAATGAATGTGAAACAAACACAGTTTCCATAAAAACAGAAAAAAATCTTTTATAGAAAGACAGGGTGATGATCATGATGAGGATGGTCAAATTATTAGTAGACACTCAAATGCGGAAATGTTGGAATTTCAATGCCAGGAAACACAACATGACAAGAACATTTTATGGTTTGGAGGTAAAGGAATGGTGATGCTAGATGTAAGTTTTCATTTTCTTAACTTTCTAGTGTCTGAGTTATCCACAGCAACAGTTTACATCAAGTACTCCAGTTCAGATCACACACAAGAACAGGGTATATGCACACAGGGTATATGCAATGTCTTAACCTTACACAGGGTATATGCGCGCAGGGTATATGCAGTCTGTGTCTTAACCACAAGCTTAACCCTGCACTTAATTGAACTACAAGCATGCATTTTAATGGTACAACAGTTCATGAAATTAAACCCCAATAGCACAAGTCTATGGGGTCAAAATTTTGCAACTGTGGCCTGCATGAAGAACAATGTATTGATTTCTCCTTGTACAAACTCTGCAATGATGGTAATTACAGATGGCTTTGTGGATCCTCCTCTCCAACCTACCCAAACCTTCAATTCTTGCTGAATGATTCATTTTGCATTTTCTTTGCACGCCATGTCTCTGCAGTGGCTCAATTACTACAACCATCGATATATATGCTTATTGGGTCCACTTCTGTGGTTCCTAGTGCTTGTGATCTCGTATTATTAACCTTAGTAAAAAGATTTTTTTTTGGGGGGGGGACTGGGCCAGGTCGGTCAAGTTACAGGTGAGTATGCCATCAAAGGGCAGAGAGTCAGTCAGAAGTAGGTCTGGGACTTCTCAGTGACCATTACAAATAAAGTTACAAATAAGCGAGCCACAGTCACAGTACTGGTTATCCACCAGGACGAGAAACTCAGCTCCCAGCTCAGATAAATAACTCTCTGGTAGTTTCCACCTTGGTCTCCCGACCAAACCATGTAAGCCATATTGTCGCATATGAGACAGGAAGTAGTGGGGTGCTTTCTCTTAGTCAGCACTGACCTCATGGCAACAGCATGGGTTGTGCTTTCAGGGCCAGACTAACTTCTCTGTGGGCTCTAGGCTTACGTGCGTAAGGGGGCCTTAAGTGGGCCGTTTGAGAGATATTTTTGAGCCGACGGAGAAAAGAATTAATTAAAATCAATGGAACATCAATATGCTAATCACAGCACAAGGTGCCAGAGGTAAGACTTAACGATCTGGGTTTGGGTGGAAGTTCTGTCAGCAAAGCTTTCCAGTTGGGGGAGGGGGGGGGGGGTATTATATCGGCAAATCGATCAGCCAAATTTAGGAAGTTTAACTGTTTCGTCTTTTGCCGTGGCCCTAGGCTGTAGCCTAGGATAGCCTGAATTAGGGTTGAATTTTTGCATGCATTTATGATTTGTCTACCTCTCTAGTGGTACAGTATCAAAGACATAAGACATACTGTATGTACTGTTAGGGTTGTATGTTTGTACCATTTCCTTATTCTGTTAGGCTACTTTATGCCGGTTCACTTGGTGATCAGTGAAATAACCCATAGCTTATCAGTACTCCAGTATGCAAAGAAAGCTGGTTAGCCTGAAGTCTTAAATAAGGAATAGTCCATAATAGCCTGGATTTGGGGGGGGGGGGGGCAACTTTTCCTATCCTGGAAAAACTGGTGTTAAACATGTACTATACAGACATGTTGCTATAATGTTGCTATAATTTAAATGATCATAATATCTGATATCCATAAATGTAACTTCTGGTAAATCTGTCTTTCAGACTCTCTAGCTTTCAGACGGCTGCCTATCCTCCCCGTTTGGTAGGGCCACACCTGAGTGCCTCGTGCTATGAGAAGAAGGCTAGAAAATCCCATCTGTCGCTCCTAATTTGGCATTCTGGAAAGTCTGCCTTCTGCATGTGCCCCAATTATAGTGTCCCCAGCAGCTGAGGAAGTCTGGCTCCGCCCTCCAGCCAGCGCGTGTCATACCTGACCGCCTTGGTCCCATTCTGGAGCACCTGCACATGCACGTTGCAGTTTCCATCGGCATGAGACACCAGGCTGATCTCAGAGAATTCAGCCTGGAGGGTTTGAGAATAAAGTGTAAAGAGAGAACAGATCAGCATGGATGACATGTGCAGCCCAGCCACGTCAAACTATTTTTACCTTTAGTTCTTGGTGGCTACATGGTCTCTCAGAGTCAACGCTGACTTGTCGACACCTAATAATGTTTCATTGAGGCAGTTATTTTTAGGATTCACTTTTCAGTAGCGTGTTTGTGGGGTTCACGTGGTTGACATTCCAGATGACATGAACTAGATTCCTCACGGTGGTTAGAACTTGAGATATGTCTGAAGCAGTGTGCGTTATATGAGAGCTATATGAAGAAGCTTTGTGCATCAGTGAAAGAGTGTGTGTGTGTATGAGTGTGTGTGTGTGTGTGTGGGTGGGTGGGTGTCCGCAGTATGATACAATCCTGTTCTTTTGATGTTGTTGGGACAAGTTTTTTGGTCCCCACAAGGGGAAACTCAATTTAATAAAAATCTGTGACTGCAATCAAAAAACTTAAAACGTCACAAGTCTTGTATTTTGTTTGGTTACTTATCGTCAAGGTTAGGGCTGGGTAGAGGTTAAGGTTGTCTTTGTTGGGATTAGGGTTTGAAGGAGTGGTCCCCACAAAGACATGAATACAAAAATATGTGTGAATAATATCTGCAGACCTTTTTCCAGGTCATGCATAATGCTGTGCTGAATGTGAAATTACTTTGTTTTTTCAAGGATGAAAATTGGCTCACATTTTAAGGTGCTTAAAGAATGTGTTAGCAAGGAGACCAGCATTCTCTGATTTGTACTAAGTATAAAGGTGTACTTGATGTACAAGTCAGGTAGAGGGTTACCTGTTCCACTTTGATGTCATACTCTCCCTGAACTTTCTTTCCTTTGAAAAGCCTCGCCCTGGAAATGACAAGAATCACAACGGAAGAATCTCAGTCAGCTGACAAGTATATGTCAATATTAAGATACAAAATGTAAATTTTATTTCATTTGATCATTTCAAAACATGAACCCTTTAGCTCTGCAGTGAAAACAAACTATTATTGCTGAAGCTCCTCAAAGTTGCTTAATTAGTTACCATTTAAGTATCTAATTAAAAAAAAACCAAAAGATAAAATGAAATAAACAAATTTTATCTATAATTGTTTGGGTCTTACAAAATGAAAAAAATAAAGACATTAGCATCTTTCTATGCCTTTTTACCTCTCCATACATTGATGCTATTGTGAATTCAATGGAACATTTAAATTCCCCCCCCCAGGGAAATGTTTACACAATGTAAGCCAGTCCACAGCCATTAGCAGGTTGGGACCCCCTAATTTTCACTAATAGGCAAAGACAACTCAATTAATTCAGTTCTTAGTGATAAACTTCTGACATATACTTATCAACCAAATAGTTGAGTATACAGAGTGACAGTCACAGAGTATTTAACTGGTTGGTTGAATCAAAATCCCGGTCTGGATTTTTAGTCTCTGGAGCTGAATTACCCAACTCTGTATATGACACATGTATCATTGCCACAGCTGACATGTACTTGTGCTGACATGTTTTGGATGTACCTGCATCGTGTTGCCTGAATTATGGATAACAAAGACACAGTATTCACACTAGATAGTATCAGTACATTGCAGATTCACAAATGCTATAAAACTGTGGTTACAATACTGACAAATTTAAGTACAGACACATATATTTTACAGTAACCAATGAATTTTTGAAGAGACTCTAAATAGTTCTGTAATTCTAAGGTCATTGATCTTTGCACATGAAATGTAGGAATAGATAAGCTTTACACTGCAAAAGACTGATTTGTAATCCACAGTTTCTAGCCCTTAGAGTTCACACTCCAACTATATATTTTGCTTGGGTTGATTTCTCACACTTTCTTGCTCTAGTGCTTCTGTTTAGCTTATCGGTCTTCGTTCACTTTCTGGAGACCCTAGTTCTTCCCTTCTGTGGTTCTCAGGGGAGAGCATCACTCTTACCTCAGAAGTTGATCTATCTCTCTATTTCAATCTTATGTAAAGTTTCATTTCCTATAACACAGTTCAAATGTTTTAGCGAAACTTAAAATTACGACACTCAGCCAACTAGTATTTTGGTATTGCAAGTGCAGGACAACACTGACACGCCCATGTACCAGTAAAAAGGCTCCCAGTGGTGCAGGCCATGACGTAACTCTGGGTAGGCTCGACACGGGCGTGTAAATCAGCCTTTACTGGTGAAAATAGCTACATTTCAAGGCTAAGTCAGATCTTTGTCTTCTACCAATAAGCCTACCTCAGTGAAAACCCTTTTCTGTGAACCCACCCCTTGTGACAGCCACAGTAATTATACCCTGCTGCTTATGTGGGTGTTTGTTGACACTCTTGACTTGTTGGTCTCTTACTAAGATTCTTTCATCTTTTTCCCGGAGTACAAATGTCTGCCGCCATCCACACACAGTCCACCGCAGTGCTGCCCTCGAACGCTGATGATTTCTGACAGAGTATGGCTCTTGGATACAGATGATTCTTATACTGGGTCTGGAAATTAGTGTGTCCATAGACAACCAGTCTTTTAGGATTAATTCTACGGTGAGCAATGGCTCAGGTCTGACGTAAGTGGTCTACTCTGGTGTCAGATTCTCTTCAAATGCACAACATCTGCTGCCTTTAATCACTGAAAGGCAGCCCCTTGAATCGATAATTACATATATGCTGAGCATCTATGTGGTAGATGCATAATGGGGGCAATTGAATTAGAATTCCCAGAAATGCTATTAATATTATGGAAGTATATTTTTAAGAATTAATTAGTTGGAAAAGGAATCTACTTTAATAATTTTCTCTTTAAATTCCAATGGAGTTGGTATAATTGTTAGTATAATTGTGGTGTTAGTATGATTGTGTTGCGTACACGTGTTTTATATCTGTTATGCATGTTATTCATATATCTGTTGCATGGTACCAGGGCTTTAACTAGGCTGAATTTCTGAAGTTTATCTCTCCATTGTCCTCATTACATCTGAGACATCTTACACCATGAAAAGATCTTCAACTTTGGACTCCAGTGCCTCTGACCTGCTTTAGCCCGAGAAGGCAGAGATGAAAGAGAATTTTAATTCTGAGCGCCTTTGATCCCGGGCTGCAAGTACAACTTCTGCATTCTGTGGAAATTCGGGGAATGAAGCCCATGCCAGCAAGCACAGCTATTAGAATGGTGACGAGCCAACCACCACTGACTGCTGGCCGTTACCTGTCTCTGTGTTGCAAGGTTATTTTTAAGACCGCGGTTATAAAGGAGGATCAATTCTGTGTTGATCAGAGTGCAGGTCTGAAGGGAAAAGTCACCCTATGTAAAGCAGGCCAAGGATCGTGACTTGGAGCATTACGCAACTCAGAATGTATTAGGGCTTCCTATCGTCCTTTATAGCCTACATATAGCAGAAATAAATCTTTACCTGAGGCAGTCAGGTAACAGCCAGATTCACAGCCTCCATATATGTTTTCTCCCTTCTCATGACAGCCCTGTTCCTAAAACAGACAGGCTGTTAATGTCTGTGGGGGGCACAAAGAGCTCTCACTGAATGTAACACTGCTCGCATACTTCAGCGGAAATTGACAGGATTGACGTTGTATGATCACCAGGGCAATCACTGTTTCGGCGCACCACCTGCACATGGGCCCTAAGGCAAACTTTTTATTTGTTCAGATCACACCCACTGTATGCAATTGGCTGAGATAAATGTGATGCTGCAGGGTTGGTCAGCAAGACAAATTATGCAGTTACCAGCATGCATTGCACCACACTACACTATAAATATTGTAAATTAATACATATATTTTAGTATTTCTGTTTATAGTAAATGAAACCATGTATTTATTTATTTTTTTGCCATGGGATACGTGTATTTGTGTAATTGTGAGTGTCCTTTTAAATGCTGGCTTCCCAGTCATTGCCGCTGCTAGTATTAAACCAATAGCGGCTGTTAATAAAGAGAGTAACTTATATTTTAAAAGAGCTGTCATCTTCTTCATCAAAATGACTCATTCACTCACCACAATACGATTATTTGCACTCTGTACGTGGGTCTGCTGCATCGAAAACATTCTGTGCCCTCTTGGTTTGTTTGGTGATATAGAACGAATAATGTCCCTGCGTCATTTTCAGGACGAGACCGATTGTTCTCACTGACGTGTTCAATTTACTTTTGTCCAAATGTTGTTTGAAGTCTACGGTCAGCATTGATCAAGAATAAAAGCTTGCATTGGCTCTGCTGAAGTGAATACTGAAGCTGGATGAGAATATGTTCACAACAGAATCCCAGTTGACTTGAAATCGTACAAATAACATGTTGCATATGTATTGTTTCCCTTTTGCTGAGAACAATTTTCTTCAGTGTTTAGAATGCTTTTCCAGCAAGTTCCTTGTCATGCTCCACATTTTCTGTTAGTTAACTGAAACCCTCAATGATCATGGAAATCAAGTAATATGCCGCCATGTTGAATAAAACTCCTTTTATTTCTTTTTCTTTTATTATGTCCTCTATTTGCATGATCCTTGTTCTACGCAGACCCCTGAATAAGAAAGAATTTCATGCTGATCTCAAGCTTTGATGAATTACATCTGAGAGGCAGTTACATGAGTTTTTCTTACCTACTATATAAAAAATGTAAAGACATCAATGCACATTCCCCCACTGGAAATGTTATGACTGGCACAATCGGTATTATAAAACTCCTTTGACAGAAGAAGTGGGAACCCTGGTTGGCACACTGAGATCTTCACTTCTAAGCACTCATATCACTGGACAGAAACTATAGAGTCAGGTATATATTCATCCTTCTCTGGCTCCCTCCTCATCCCCCCCCCAAACTCCAGGGCTATGGTGACCCCACATTTTCCCATTTAGCTGCCTGACTTTGGATCTCTCCCCCCCACCCCCCCCCCCCCCCCCCCCCCCCCCCCCCCCCTTTTTCTCCCTCCCCCCCCCTCATTCCCCCCTCCCATCTCTTATTTATAA
>JAABNY020000108.1:28105413-28140293 GCA_015164015.2 Brevimyrus niger | reverse complement strand
AATGGGAGAAATGCTAATGCTAACTATGACAACCTTAATCCCTACCCTGCCCTAACCATAACCATAAGTAACCTAATAAGAGTTTTTGCATTTTTATTTTTTTCATAGCAGTCACCGATTTTTATAAAATAGAATTTCCCCTTATGGGGAGCAGGAAATGTCCCCATAAGGGGAAAAAAAAATGGATATTTATCACGTTATGGGGACATCGTGTCCCCATAAGGATGGGTAAACCCGCTCACACACACACATATACTGTGTGTGTGTGTGCGTGTGTGTGCGTGTGTGTGCGTGTGTGTGTAAATGTACTCAAACGCAACACATATGTGTGTGTGTGTGTGTGTGTGTATAAATGGATGGCAAACAATGTTAGTGACAGAATATCTTGGGGAACTCCTTATGATAAAGCCCTGGGTGGAGACACGTGCAAAGGTGGAAGAGGCTGCTGTAGTAGGACCGTGGCTATGCACTAGTGGGGAGCTCAGTCTCACTGGGACCATACAACTCCCCGTAAGATCACCTGGGCAGAACTTTGGAAGGCATACCCAGTTAGACTCAGTTTCTGATCCAGTCACTGTATGATGTCCTTCCAAGTCCATTCAACCTGCACTGCTGGGGTCTAGCCAATACCCTGGCGTCCCCACTGTGCTGGCAAGAGGTTCCTTGGAGCTCATCTTGAGCTGCTGCCTGAAAGCCTTGGGAGAGGGGAAGTACAGATGGTGCCATGGCCAGTTGCTGAAGGCCATAGTTGACACCATTTGCATCTGAATCCAGCAGAGCGAACATCAGCTCCAACATGGCGAAACATCACCCTGTCAGAATGGGAGAAAAACTTCAGGTGCAACTCAGGGCCTCAGTTAGGCTGCTGGCTTTAGCTTGTGATTGGTAGCTGAAGGGTGACTGGGGGAAGCAGTTATAGTTTGCAGAACACACTGCAAGGACAACACTCCAGATTTGGTCTTAAAGTCTGTTCTAAGCAAATGCCCATGTTGAATCTCACTGTACTTTGAAAAGACCAGATACAGGAGTCCCATGAGTGTAAGAAGGTAAAATATTTCAAACCAGTAGAGGAACGTAGAGGGTATTGGTGGAATATCCACTGGGAGCCCACTGTGGGGGGATGCAGGGGCTTTTTAGGGCGGTTTCTACATTGAAACTGCAGAAAAAGTATTGAGGTGGCTGTAGATCAAGAGGGGTGATCAAGTCATCTGGTGATTCAAGAAAGCAACATCTGATTCAAAGCTTTCCCTGAAGAGGAGAGGCTATTATTGCAACAATGGGCTGACCCAATTCGTATCAATACCCTAGGTTTTAAAATGACATGCTCAACAAGTTGGTGTCCTTATTGTGTACCTCTACTTACGAACTTTCAACTTACGAGTTTTCAGACATATGAACGAAAAGGATTGCCAGTCCAGATTGTGTTAATTGGGCTCCTGTTACCTGTCTGTTACATAATTTTTTTTCTATTTTTTTTTTCTAATTCCACCTAGTACGACTTCTGGCTGCTACTAAGGCCATGCAGCCGCGTAGTGTGCGTACTCCCAGCATTCTAGTTCTTAGTACTTGCATTTACCCCAAAAATGATGTTGAATAACAGCTTACGAACATTTCAAGTTACAAACGTTTGTTCGGAACGTATCTCATTCATAAGTAGAAGAGTGTCTGTATTTATTTATTTATCACGTTAATTTCAGACACCTTCAGATCATGTGGATGTAAAAAGCCTACAGTGGTATACACTTCCTTTTAGCTGTTTTCTTAGGAGATATTTGTGTAAGGCACTGGATGAGACAAGAAATTGTCTCCTGTGTACCAAAAGTCATGTGCCACATCAGCGCCAATAGTCTAGTTTCATTGTGATACTTACACCTTTATGTGAATAGAGACCTTTCAAGCTCACTCAGGAACAGTCAGATTGTGGTATTTAATGACGGCTGAATCAACAAGTCAATTCAGGTCAACAGACCTGGCCAACAGCTGGCCAGCATACACAGTTTTACTGGCATGCATGATTAAATTAAACATGAAAAATTCACTGCTTCTATTGAATTATGCATGCACTCAAAAAAATCATGGGTTATTTTTTTACCCAAACACTGGGTTGTGCCTGTTGGGTAATTTTGCTGGGTTATTTTCAGTCTAAGTTCCAAGTCCTGACCTAGTGTTTGGTTAACTGGTTTGACGCAGCTGCAGGGTTATGTTTTCGACCCAGTACCTGGGTGACTGTTCCCCTGCTGTTGTGGGAACCGATGTTCCCATATACCACATGAACCACATTCAAAAAGTTATTCATTGGAACCGTTGGAGGACAAGCAGACAAACATCTGTCAAATAGTTGATGTGGCGTACATAGATGTAACAAGGTGAACTAGTTGCTTTTATTTTTTTATTAATTGTTTTTAATATTTTTCATAAAGTATCATTATTATTATAATTTTAGACTAATAATAATACAAGAGACTGGATTATTATGTCATTTGTGTTCTGTCTAATGTTTATCCAATGCTAGGTTTTCAGTTAACCTAGGTTGGATTGCTTTTTGTCACACTGGGGAATCATGGAAGCAGGAACAGCAAGACGAGAGATCAAAGAATGCGGGTTTATTATGAATCTTATCCTAATACAGGACATTGAACATGTAACGTTAATGACATACTGAAATACAGACCGAAATCCCCAAGACTAATTGGCAGGAAATGTAGAACAGCTGATAAACGTAGGGATTCCACATGGGGTAAATGAGAGGGCGTGGCACACAGGAGGATCGTACGAGCAGGGTATGACAGAACACCCCCCCCCCCCCCCAAAGGTGCGTACACCTAGCGTGCCCAAGGGGAGCGACAGGACGAGACCAGGGACACAGGCCAGAGCAGGAGGAGACTTCATAGGGGGCAAGGAGGTAGGCGGAGGGACAGGTGGAGGAGGCGAGGAGGAAGTTGAAGGGGACACCGGCGAAGGTGAGGAGAGAGGAGAAGACACGGCAGGCAAAGCCACAGCTGACTAACAAGCCGGAGTGGGGGGACCCGCAGACAACCAACGAGTCAAATTGGGGGAATCTGCAGGTGACCAATGAGGCGTCGGAGCCAGGACCAAAGGCAGTCGACACGCAGGAACCTGGGAAGCAGGTGACTCTCGACCACAGCCCAACAGACTGAGGGTGAGCCAGGGTGGGTGGAACCCGACCCTGGTGCAGGTGTCCCCGACAGCTCCGGGAGACCGAGAGGCAGGGACCCGGTCGGGATCAACCATGTTCGAGTGATGGTCGGGGTGACCCTCCAGAGGGGTTCATCGGGGAAGTCAGGGCAATCCCCGAGGAGTCCCATTTGAGCTCCTCCTCCATGTACAATAAGGGCGGAGCAACAGTTCAACAGTTGGGGACCTTTTTGGGGACAGGTGCCAGGGGCATGGAAGCAGAGTCCGAATTAGGGATGGGGACTGGGATCGGCAAAGCAGGGACTTCAGGGGATAGGGCAGGAGTCACAGGAACAGGGTCATGAGTCAAAGAAGTGAGGTCCTAAATAACAGGAATAGGAACAGGGGGCAGAGTTTTATTCGCCAGTACAGGAACTTCTGGGGGCATAGCCGGAACAGGTGGCGCAGGAACCTCCAGGGGTGCAACTGAAGCAGGCAGCGCAGGGACCTCGGGTGGTGACGGCACAGGGACCTTGGGCAGCGCTGCAGGAACCACTGGCACAGGAACCACAGGGGGCGCTGCAGGGGGCACTTGCACAGGAACCACGAGGAGTTGGGGTCTGCACCTCAGCCGCAGGCATGGCCCCCTTAAGAACCTTCGGGACTCACGGAATGGCATGCCAAACTGATCTGGCCCCTTTAACCGCCAGGAATGTCCCCAGTAAGGGGTGAGCTACCGGTGCTGGTAGCACAGCCATGGGCCAACTCTCAGGGCTAGTGGCTGATCCGGGCAACAAAGCAGTAGGCAGCCACTGTGAAGAGGCAGCAGGGATGCATGGAACAAACACCGCTGGGTCCAGGATCCATCCAGATGGAGACGGCCCCCAGGAAGATCGTTGGCACATCTTCTGATCTGCAATATTTCCGCAAAGGTTACCTGCCAGGTTTCCAATTTGGCCACCCTCCGCAGCAGCAGTCAGAGATCAGGAGATTCGCGTCTTCTGTAAGGGACATCCCCTATAAATGTCCCGGTTCCGGCAGTGCAGTGCCCAAGCCTCGGGATCACCTCGAACTTTAGGCTGGGCGAGCCTGTAGGCAATCTCGTTGACTAAACCGAGGTAGCAATCCTCGGTAGGGGGGTACCTGTTTTTGGAGTTGTGTCATTCTGTCACACTGGGGAATCATAGAAGCAGTAACAGCGAGAGATCAAGGAATGTGGGTCTATTAGGAATCTTCTCCTGATACAGGACATTGAACATGTAATGTCAATGACACGACTCGGGAAACAGATTTGAACGCGGATTGAAATATACAAGACTAACTTGCAGAAAACGTAGAATAGCTGGTAAATGTAGGGATTCCACACGGTATTATATTTGGAAGTAATTTTAAATGTCGTTTGGACTGCAAGAGTCCAATGAACAAGGAGTCAACACTGCATACAAAAAAAAGCAATGTTACCCTGTGTTGCATGGCATTCTAAAAATATATGGGCAAGTGTTTCCAGGAGGGCAGTATATATTTAAACAATACAAATCTACTGCCTTCAGTGGTCTCTGGTAAAGAGATGTGGATAACTGCAAAAAAAAAAAATGATTCGGCAACCTCTAAATTATAGAGAAAAATATGTGATGTCAAGCTCAGACTACACTCTAAAAAATGCTGGACAACCATGTATGGGCTAACTGGAAACCCAGCCCTGGAAAAATATTGGACAGAAAACACACTTTGACCCAGCTTCTTAGGTTGCGCAACTTAACCATGATGCTGGGTTGTTACAGTTCACCAACTCCAGGTTATCATTGGTGCTCCATTCCTCATTTATGTTCTTATTACAAAATATGTATTCACACCATCTTTAAAGTCTGTTTCCCTAGGTCTGTCATTAACGTTGCTGTGTTTGAAGTGTGTTCCCTGTAATAAACCCTATTTGTTTATATCCATGGCTTCCTGTGCTTGCTTGTCTGCCCTCATTGTGACAGAATGACAGACCTCCAAAGACGCACCACCAGAAACCGAGACTGCATCGGTTTACTACAGGAGGTAATTTATTTGCTAAATCTGACCAAGTTCCAGGAGGACCCCATGGCACTAAATCTGGCCAGCCGGAGTGTATCTCTGTTGCAGCGGATATCTCCGTGAAAACCTCTGACTTTTAGTAGAGAGGGTGACGGAGAGAAGGCTCCCACCGATGTTGCTCAGCAGCGAGCAGTGCCCAGAGCCGTGGGTCCCCTCCACTGTCAGCCACAACTTGGAGGAAATAGAGGAGGCGAAAGGAGCAGAGACAGAAGGAGGAGTCGACAATCTTCCTCGGGGCTGTCTCTCTCACCGCTGCTCCCCCCACTGGAGATTGGAAGGCATCCCTCCCAATTCGGAATCTGGCGGTGTTCAATGCCCACATCACCACCACCGCATCCCACATGCAAGTACCTAAAGTCTGCATTGGCATCGCTACGCTGCCACCACTGGCAGCTTACCCCTATTGGGAAGCACACCTGGCTCTTAAAGGGGCCAGGTCCATTTAGGTTCCTAAGGTCCTTACAGGAATAATGCCCAGGGCTGAGGCATTACTCCGACCTCCACTCCCTGATATTCTTGACCCGTTTGATGTTCCTGACCCACTTGGTGTTCCAGACCTGCCTGGTGTTCCTATCCTGTCCAACCTGCCTGATATCCCGGAGGTTCCAGAGCCAGTGGTCCATGCACTGCCACCCACAGAGTCCCCTGCTGCAACCAAGGCCCCTGTATCGGCCCCTGAGCTTCCTGCAGTGCTACCGCCCTGTGGGGCTCCAGTCCCGGTAGCTAATGCGCCGCCTGCGCCTGATGTGCCGACCCTGGCGTCGCTCGCGACTGATGTCCTGGTGCCCACGCCTCCTGCTCTGCCCGAGGTCCCACCTGCACCTCCGGCTTCACCCGTCCCTGCTCCGACCACAGATGCTCCAGCTCCAATGCCCCTGGTTCCTTGCCCTGAGGAGGACCATCGCTCCCCCTCCCTTATTGGAGTTGGAGGAGGAGCTCGAATGGGATCCCTCGGGGATTACTTCCCCGCTGACCATCGCCACAGCATGATCAATCCCTGCCTGGTCCTCGTCTCTCGGTCTTCCTGAGTGGATGAGGACACTGAGCAGTTGTATAACTGTTTTGTCTTGATACATATTCAGCATACACATTAAACGCATTTTTGAAATTTTGAGAAGTATTTTTGTTTGGAATTGCTTTAGAGATTGTTGTATACTTTATTCTGTGCCCTGTTTTCCCACTTTCACATAGGGATGTGAGTTAATGGCATTGCTTTTATAGTGGTAGAGAGTGATGGCCTTGAATCGTTGAAGTTTTCCAGCAAATTGTGTTGAAAATTGATTCATTTCACCACGCTTCTGATGCTCACTAGAGTCATCTGCTGGTCAGAAGAGCTTAGAGCAGGACACGGGCTAATACACATCAGTAAAACCAGTGTTATTACAGTTGTCATTAACAGTTCAATGTTTTTATGTCATTTCCAATTTTTCCAATTTCGTTTTTGTTAGTTCTGCTTAAATGGCTTTATTCCATTCAGTTTAATGATATTTCGTATATGAGGTAAAGACATAATAACTATGTTCAACAATAAAATTTAAATTTCATTTATAAATGTCTTGTTTTCTATTAAGAATATGGGTAAAGTATCTGATAATGCTTTTACTACTAATATGTCAGTTAGTGCTAAATGTCAGGAAAGTAAACGGATGAGATGAGTAAAATTCTGGATTTGTATCACGGAATGTGTCATTTACCATGCACTTATATTCCAGATACTTTTTTATTGCAGCCCCTTCTCATTGGCCAATCAGATCCTGGTCGAGTGAGTGACAAGAGGAAGTACTGACCACTATGCTAACAAGGATCAACATGTACAGCTACGTTGAAATATATCAGAATTACAATTAAGTTACATTTTTGGAGCTGGCTCCATCACAGACTGTCATAGCTATTATGCAGTACCATGTAAAAATAAAATAAATAAAAATAAGCCGAAATCATTCTGTGAGTGATACTTGTCTTCTGTCTTCAACCTCAGCATGATATAACTCACAATACGCAAGTTTTCAGTTTGGTTTATGTGGGATTTCAAACTGCTAATGAACCAATAGTAGGTCTCTATGGGGTGTGAAGCCTTGTTTGTCGCCAATCATGTGATTCTCTGAGAATGATACAAGCCTTGAAGTGAAACTTCCTCTGAAGCTGCCCTTCACACTTGATATGCACTTCACTATCACCAGTTTTGAGACCCTCGCAATTCAATAAACCTGTTTTGTGTTCCCCTGACTCCTGCTCCTATGTTCAAAGTCCTGCACCTTACAGCAGAATGTCAGGACCCCACAAGCCTCCTCCATTCCACATCTCGGCATGTTCACTCTCCAATCTCTGCTCGATTCTCCGGTCCACAAGCCTTGGTGATTAATCTGTAGGAGCCCAAAGAGGAAGAGATGGATCCTGGAGAGGTTTCCGGCATACGAATCACCCCTCCAGCGTGGAAACCAAATTGTGCTCACTATGGTAGTGAAGAAGACATGTCCTCATTGCTTCCCCTGGAGCCCCAAAGCTCTGAAATGGTCATGCCAGCTGTCAATCTGCCTAATGGCTACCCATGGCTGACCCTAGGTCTGCTTGCTGTCGCCAGTCACAAGAAGCACAAGCAGAGGAAGCGGAGATGCTCCTGTCACACCTGGCTCAGGAGAGGCCATTGCCAAACCCAACACCATGTCTTCCCTTAAGGCTTTCGATGCACCTGACATCTGGTCCACAAGGCTGCTGTGTTTTTCTCAAGTTGTTCTGGTTTAGCTCTGATTGCCCCAGTTGTCTTGGTTCTGCCCCGTTCTGCCCCCAGATGTCCTGGCTCAGCCCTGTTCTGCCTCCAGGTGTCCCGGCTCAGCCCCTACAACCTTGCTGTCCCCGGATTTCCTGTCACACCCTGCCTCGGTGGATTAACCCGAACGATGCCCAAATAGAGGACTTGTAGGGGGACCCTCTGGGCCTTTGCTCTAGGTCCCACTCCATAGGTCCCTACCTTGGCCCCACAATTCCATTCCCATTACTCATGCCCTGGTTCCTGCCCCCTGTCCCTCTACTACATATAGTTTGTCTTGGTTTATGCCCCCTATGACCCTCTCTTGTATGTCTGTCCGTGTCTCTGTGGGTCCTCCACTGGTCTGTCCTGGTGTGTGTCCTGCTTGTTGTCCTTCCTGCTGTCCCTAGTCTTGCCCAGGTTTGTTTGGTTCCCATAGTTATGCCTAGTGCCCGATCTAATTTCCTGTGGTGTTCTCTTTTTAGTATTCAGTCCTGTCTTTTTCTGTCCATTGTGTGTCCTGTCATCCCCTGTCTAGCTTGGAGTGCCATCTGTCTCCAGCCATGTTGTTCAGTTCCTGTGGTCCCCTCCTCTGTTAGTCCTTCGCTCTGGGTGGGGACTGTCACACCCTGCCTTCGCACCCCTCCCCTTTTCTCCTTAGTGTGGCTCTAATATGCCTCTTGTTTGTTCCCTCCTTAGTCCTTGTTATTAGTGTTTCCCAGTCCTATGCTCCCCAGTCCTTTCATTGACATTGTGGTTCCTGTTAGCCCTGTCGTTTGCCCTAGTTTTGAGATCCCTTGCGATGTTGTTGTTTCCCTGCTTGTTTTGTTTTGATTTGTTCTGCCCTGACTCCTGCTCCCATGTTCTTACTCCCGCACCTCATAACACCTTGATGTTCTTGATTAAATTCTTTATTATCTGGGCATTTGCCAGTGGTCTTGATACTGCATGGAGTAAAAATTCCACTTTCAATAAGAACTTATTCAATTTTCAGTTGCAGCTTGTCTCTTAAAAACAAACTTGAGATACTAACCCAACCTTATGTCTATGTTTTGTAGGAAACCAGAAGATACTCACATGGATTTTGAATATGTATGCCCTCAGGTGAGGTAATGCTACCAATATTCACTTTTCGATTACCATATTTTCCAGAATTTTCTGAATGCAAAAGTTAAACTGTAATGGTACAAAAGATTCATTCCTCTGTTCATCAGCAGCAAAGTTACAGAAGACCTGGCACGGGCATGAGAACTGGCTCGTTATATGGCAGTACATCACCTATTTTGTTTCTCCGACAGTAATTCAGAAGACTGAGGCCTGACTGAGCACTTCAAAATACTGCATGTATTTGTGGTTTCTTGCCATTTATCGTTACCTTGAGTGGGGGACAATGGATTAGCACCCTCAGTGAATAGGACCACTGTTCTTGTTATTTGACTTGGATGTGCTGCAGATAGAGTGACACATAAAACAGGAACTCTGGTACTGTAAACAAAAGCACCCCCTTATGTAGCACAGAAGGAAGGGAAACAATTTGTATGGAGTGGGTTTAATAAGTCTGCTGTCCAAATAGATCACTCATCATTGAATTAATAAATCCTTGTCTCAGGAAAAGCAAAGTGAGTTTCCATCCTGTATTATTATTATTGTTGTTGATATTGGGTTCCCCCTTTATGAGTCACTTTTGCTTTAGATGTCATACACTCAAGTAATTCAACATAATTTATTGCAGGACTAGGGGCGGCACATAGGTGCGGTGCTTAGTACTGTTGCCCAACACCTCTGATCCCCGGGTTCAAGTCCCTGCTCGAGTTCCATATGTATAGAGTTTGCATGTTCTCCCAATTAAATAAAATGGATGGGTTATCTCTGCTGGGTGTAGACGTGGAAATCTGCAGCAAACATACCCAGGGTTTTTCTGCTCTGCTGCTGCTGACTAGCCAGCTCCCCCTTCATGGCCTCCTCTAACAAATGCCGGTTAGTGTTGCTTCAATGCAGTCGCCTTGACGGTGTAGTTAAACTGCTAGACTGGGGTCAGGCTGAGGAGGGCTTGGAGCGCTTCGCCTTCAAGTGCCAGGGTCAGGTGGACCGCTGGCTCCACATCGCTCCGCCCATTGTACCATGTTGCCTGACGGACACGGGTAGAATGCTGCTCCAGGAGCTTCCTCATGGTAACAGGAGAGTTTCAGGGTGGTCATCTTCCCATTCTCCGCTGCTTCCGCTCTACGTGACATGACTTGCTACAGGGTCGTGATTAGATGTTTCATGACAGGCGGAGCAAATTAGACCCTTAGGCACAATACCCAGTACCCAGGGTTCCCCTTAGATTTGCTGCTGCTTCCCCCAAGGGCAATCTTTAGAACTGGACTTGTTGGAGCCTTTGAGTTAAGTCGTTAATATAACTGAAAACCTAATCCCCCACTCCTGACACAAGCGCAGTCTGTTGTGGATATGCTTTAATGAAAATACTGGCCTCCTTTCAAAAATCATTTTATTATGACATTTTATTATAGGACATTCTCAGATATAAAAATGCAGCGGCGGAAGGTCAACAATTAACGTAACACTCACATTCAGGATGGAAGTAATTAAAACGTGCAATCCTCGGTAAAACATTAAACAGTTATAGTACATTATTTCCATTTAAATGTGACAAATACGTTAATACACGGACACACACAGCACACTGCATTTACTTAATCCACGAACCTGTGCGCGGCGTAATAATTAGTTATTACTAGATATTACTAGTAAATGCGGCGGTGCCACAATATTAAATACCAATTCGACTTAATTCTATTATGTGCAGCGCTTTATAAGCAAAACCAGCACTAGTTTTTTTCTGAAAGTGTTTGTTCATGCACCACTAGATGGTGGTACGGTATCATTTCCCTGTTCTTTGTTCGTGTAGCTCGCCATTTAGTGGTAATTAAAATGCAACGAGAAATGTCCCCATAATACTAGTGTGACTATATTTTATGTTTTCATAAAGAGTATACTGGGGTCAAGACGTAAAGGAAAGCGTTAAAATAACGCAAATTTGCACATAGAACGTAGAACTCCGACTGTAGAAAGCAAACGTGAAAAAAGCGAAATAACGGACATTTCAGGCAATATAGAAATTCTGACCGGACACATTTTAAGGTCCTAAAAAGAGGACGTATGGTCGCCCTGCTTAATATTACACACTGGTCGGATATTTCATATGGGTATCCAATTTGTACGTCATATGTCCGTACTATGGCTGGGATGTTCAGCCATGCTTATATAATTTGTCTACATCTCACTATTCTAATTTGGTATTATTAGTTAAGATTTTGATTGCACTTATAGATGCCGTAAGCCTAACAGATGGAACTTAAATCGAATAGGGATGTACTGTATATATGTAGCTGCGGGCAATCGCCATACGCTGACATTAAACAGCAATGTTTTAATTTGTTCTACTATTTCAGGGGCTAGATAATGTACGTCATGTACATTCTGTAAATGAATGAAAAAGTACATAAAAGAATAATTTCGCACTCTTTCGTATCATTTGGATCATCTTTATTTTTAATAACTGTTGCACTGGTCCATTCGGCGCTGTTCCCGTCACACAGTTTACAGTTTAGCTTTAGCCCCTCCTCGTTCCTCCACCTCTCCCCCGAGACCTCCATCCCCCGCATGCTCTAGTGGCGGCGCACCAAATAGGTTGGCTTTTGTGTGTGTGTGTGTGCGCGTGTGTGTGCGCGCGCAGAAACAAATCCTTGTTATTTGAGGCTCCGCGAGGATTAAAGCGAGCATGCCCAGTCTAATGCAGTGAGCGCCAGCAAACCTACAAAGAGGAAACGGGCTGACAAAGGAGTCGGAGCCGAGACAGTCGGGGTCGGTACGGGGCTTTTACGGCGGGCTGTGGGGAGGACAACTGGCGGGCCCCTTTTGTTCCGAACCGGTGTTTAAAATTAAGCGCTTAACGCTAAAAGTTTGGAGAAACCCAAGACACTGTTTAACCTACTGTTTAATAAGTAACTAAGGTCAAACTCGACCGGTTGTTTAAACACGGGGCCTTCTTTTACATAGCGGGCTGGCTGTTTTTTTTAGCTTTTCAGCTTGTATAGTGTAAATCTACTAATCTGGTAAACGGTACCCTTTCTTTAACTGGGTGTTCTGCAAGACGGCTGATCTTTTCTGCTACAAAATTAAATGCTTCTTACGACCATGGATCTGTTGAACTACCAGTACATGGACAAAATGAACAACAACATTGGCTTACTTTGCTATGAAGGTAATGTTTTTCTTCTATTAAACATGTTTCCTCGAAATATAATGCATTTTGTAGAGATTGTTGTAATTTATTGGCAGTTTCTTCTGTCGTATATCGGTTGACCCCTCTGAGAAGGTCTCATCTATTTAGTCTTGTAGCTATAAGTACCAACATGTTTAATTTGGCATGTTATATTGTTAACACTGTTGTGTTGTGTTTAATACTGTAAATATTAATGAATTAGCAACATATTTTAATACAGCGTCAAAAAAGATTTACTTTTGTTTCTACAGCTAATTGTTTCAAAGATTTGCTGAGGGCATAATGTTGTAGTAGTTATGCTGTTATAGTTGTGATGAGCTGTCCTTGGCTTTTCTTTTTATTTTTTTAAGAGGATGTAGTGTCCTAAGGGATCCCGTTGCGTGGCCATTCGCTGTCAAAAATCTGGTGTGAGCTTTTTAGCGGACGTTGAATTTGGGGGGGCGCATTGTACAGATTGGTCCCTGGGGATGGGCCACTATACATGTGACGTACAGTATAAGGCGATCGATGCATCTTGGTTGTCTTGCCTATTAACTTCACGCTTAATCACGCTTCACGCTCATGACAAACTAGAGCGTGACCAGGACCTTTGTGGATTATTTGGGTTGTTATACCCCGCGGTAATTACTGCTATAAAACTAATGACACTCCCTTGACTTTATAATGCAGTTATGTTGTTATTCTTTTTATTTGTAGATTAACTGTCTTCATTTAAAGGTGACATATGTAAACGTAAATGTTGTTTAAAATCCTCACACTTTTCAGCAGTTATCACTAGTTAGCAGCATTCAAAACACACCTGAAATGTTCAACAAGTAATGATGAAGGTTTGCAGTTTCATTAGTATTATTGATTTATGTTTATTTGTCACTCTGATGAAACGGATACCCTAGATATGTTGTTAAATGAGTACAGTCTGGAGGTAACATTTGGCAGAATGATAGCAAGGCATACATGTCTATTACCCTTTTGTTTTAATTTGTATCCTTTTAATGCTAGTTCTCCCCATGGGAATTAAAATGGCAGGTGAACGTGTGACAGGATAACCCATGGCTGTACTCCTTACACTCCATATGAACCAGCTAAGACTTTTTGTGTCTGCGAATGTTAATTTGGATGTAGTGTGTGCTCAGAGTAAGGGCAGCTACTAATCACTGGGTATATGATCAGTTAACTTTATTTCATGTGCTGCTGTCTGACAATCACCTGCAGCAAGCAGTGATGCGCTGAAGAAGTCCTACACTAGCATGTGATGGCCGAAGGAAAACAGACCTTCTGTTGTGTCCTCTGTTCCATGGCACAGTGATTTCTGTTGTTTTGCTGACCATGGTTAATAATTATTAACCTCAGGGAAAATGAAGTCAACTGAAACTTAATTTGTCATCTAGACAACATAGGCAAGCTGAAGACCAAGTCGGAGTTTGAAGCAGACTTTGTTTCATGTGTGCCCATATTCAAATAATGAAAGTTAACATTTGTGATTTATTGAAATCGGGTGAGGATTAGTCCCTGATGGTTTTATCAGTTTTCTTTTTGCCTGACAAGTGTAATACAATGACAGTAGAACTAGAGTGATATATAGGGTCCTGTGGGGTGTATTATAAACTGAGTCTTACATACACTGAGAACCTCAACAGAGCTGGGTTAACTAATCATGATTGCTGAAATCAGCTGCGATGGATGTTTTTAGTTCACTAGGTTGACACCGGGTTTTGAATTCAGTGTGTCTGAATTCAGGGGCTACACCCTTCTAAGGCTGCATTTGAAGACGAATATATCACAGCAGCACGACAAGGCTGTCACATTTCGAAGGCTCCTTCAAATGTGGTATTCCTTCATAATGCCTTCATAATACTTTCATAGACCTCATCCTTTGGATGGATGGATGCAGCCCCTGAATTTGGGCCCAGCTGTAGTCAGAGTCTGTGCATTCGCATAAAACTGGCAGCGTCAACATTACAAATTAAGAATAAATACTAAGGCGTGTCCTTCGACTAAATTGCAGGTATAGGCAATACCACTGGTTTTCTTTTTGATCTTGATCTGAGAAGGTGAAACTTGCACCTGTTTTAATCAGAAAACCTCAACTTAAACATGCTTGCAGCAGGTTAGGTTTGCAGTGTAATTCGCTGTGGCAATATGACCAGTAGAAAAGTGACCTTAAAGATTCATAATACCCAGTAATCGCACTTTGTAGTGCATCCCTCCTATCACAAAAGAGGATGTGGATTTCCCAGCCTGTCTTTTTGTTGAAGAGCTTGACCAGTGCTTCAGTGAAGCTTGACTGTTTAAATTATTGTATTGGCCCAATTCATTGTTATGGGTCTGTGTGTCTACATACTATATATGATATTAAGAGTCTCAGGCAGAGTGCAGAGCCAATTTGCTCATGTTTATGGTAAAATCTGGAAATATATATTTGGAATTGTAGAATTTCACTTTGGCTGAAGCAGAACATACTACTCTAATATACTAATATACTAATACTAATATACTCTAATATAAATTAGAGTAAATTTATAGACTCTTCTGTACATCCAAATGCAATTGTTTCCAAAATCTCGCTGAAACATGAGGGTGGTACAGCTACAATGCGTATATCATTGAACGTGATGAATGTGTTCGTAACTGAATCAGAATTGTTATCCCTAAGGAAATTAAAGTTTTCTGATTGATTCAAATACAAATGTTGACAGCAGTTTTAACTGAATTGTAAATCTATGTGGAAAATAAGGGAGAGATGTGGTTGCTGTACTTCATATTCATATCTGAGCATCTCCACCAAACACCAAAGCTCTGCTAGGTTGCCAGCACATCCCCCTGAGTAACTGCTGTTGTGTATGCTCCCTGTTCTGTCATTGTAAATTTGACGTGCAGCTTGTCTCTCCGTTCCTTTTGTAGATCTGACAATTGGCAAGCATTTGATAAATCAGTCTGTCTGGTGTCTTACGTGTCTGATTTGACAGGCATTTCCTGTGGTCTTAGCATGGTGTCCTGCTGTGTTGCCTCCTGCCCAACTGTTACCACTCTTTACCCAAATTAGTACAACAACCAGTCAGCTTAACTGATTATATCAGTGTCAGATTGCTTTGCAATAAGTTGTTGGCTAGGAGTCTTGGGCATCTTTGCTGCTCATCTTTAAGCTCTCTTATAGAGTTTATCCCAATTATCCGATTAAACTTGATTACTTGGTTGTTTAAAAAGCATTGATTAAAATTTTTCCTTTTCAACTGTGCACAGAAAATGAGGGTCTAAATAAATTGCAGAAGCATCAGTTGTGTGGAAGCACTTCACATTAAAAGTGAAAGAAAATGTCAGTTTTGCAAATCAGAAGTTAAATACTATATCACCACAGCATGACAAATAAATCTTAAAGGAAGGCATTTGAGTTTGACAGACTCATCCAATTATGCAAGATTAGACCATAGATACTTGACATTTAGCCTCTCATAGTACCCTTGTCATCACTTAGACTTAAATTTCCTTTGGCTAAATTTACTGTCCACGATTCTTTTATGTCAAAATAATTCATGCTAAGGTTAAGGCTAGCCCAGTCGCTTAGCGGCATGATTCTACATAGCAAAAAATTAGGAATTATATTTATTAACATATTGTGCATTTTGAAAATGGCTGAACAATACTGGACAAAGTTTACATTGCAATATCTGAAGTTGTGAGAATTATGTTTCAAAAAGTTCTGTTTGGCTGTATAGTTTATCTACCAACAGAGTTTGCCAGATAAGTTGGTGGTGTTGCCGTGAGGTGTGCCAATAGACGCCGAGCAGTGCAGACGAATCACATGCAATCACTCGGTATTGACTCCATGCAATCCAAAATATTTCCATATTCAGAAGATGAACGAATTTTTATGACCAGTTCTTGCTCACTTTTCTCCTCTTTACTCTTTTTTTTGTTTCGTTTCGTTTCTCGTAAGATTTACCTAAGTTGTTGCTAAGTTGTTTCCCCTGACCAAGTAAAAATGTCAATGTAACTGTTGCTGTCCTCGCAATGTGACAAATGCTCGAAATCTGCATGAAATGCCATGTCCATATTGACACTGCACAGTTTCGCATCTCGTTGCTTTGTGCGTGTGGCATTTGCATATTGCATCCTTTGTGTGCGTAGCTTTTCAACTGATTCGCCAAATTTCCTTCCGCTGTCCAAAGACATGCAACTTAAGTGCATTACAGTGGCTAAATTGACTATTTGTGACTGAGTGTGCACCCTGCAATGATTGTTTGATATTTATTATATTATGTTTATATCATATTGTATTGTACTATATTATAAGTAATTGAGTATTTGGGCTGGCAACTTTGTAATGCATTGGCCCCTAAAGATGGTGTTGGAGTTTTGCATTCGTCTTTAAATATATAGAACGTACTATCTTTTATGTTCATTTTTTATTTTATGTAAATGTCGTTATTCTGCAGACCTCACTAAAATGATTAGAGTACATTAATATTACAAGCGAAAATGTTAAGTCACTAGCTACATTATGGAATGCCGCGATACTTTTCTTTCTGGCTGTTGTGGTACGAGCCAAACACGGTGTTTTTCACCTTTTAGAACAGAAGCAGTGGACTTGTTGTGGGTGCCATTTAACAGGGGTGATAATTGGCTTGCAGGTGAAGATCTGAGGGGTGAACTCAGGATGCAGTCCATGTCTGCCTTCATCAGCAGCCACCGTACCGGACCCCCTCCCATCAGTCCCGGAAAGAGGAAGCACAGTGGAGACCAGCTAAACGACAACGCTGAGGGCGAGCACGTTTCCAAGATGAGCCGCCTGTTTGCAGCTCAGATGTAAGTGTGTCCCACAAAGGAAAAAACACCTCATTGTGACGACTTCCCGAGGGAGAGTAGCCCAAACGTGTGTAGCTTGGTTGTTTGAAGTCTTTCATACCATTCATCTGTGCCTCCTTTACTAGAATTAGTACATTCTTGTCCAGAGTAGGCTTCAGTTCCCAGTACTGTTTGATCTGTTATCTCTTAATGGGTACATTCTCCTAATCCACCTTTTGTCATATTTTTGAGTCACGGAAGTGGGAGACTTGCCATTTCAAGCCAGGTGGATGCTGATTGGACAAATGCGGTCATGCTTTTTTCAGTGGATCCCCTGCTGTTGGGTGTAGGTGGTCTGATTTGAGGGCTTTTTTGGCCTTAAATGTCTTGCTTTAAGTGAAGCATCCTTTCAATTTTTACAGTTAAAATTCCCATTTCCCGTTTAATACAGCAGGATATGGTTACAAGGCAAGTGGTAAAGGAAGTCTTAACTTCTTCAACAGAAAAGGTTAAGAATCCCTTGGCAAGAGCTGGTATTTCCCTCAGAGGGCTGAGAGTGCTTGGCTAACGCCTGCAATGTAACTGCTGCCGAAATATGAACATAGGATGGTGACTGTTGAAACTGAGACGGCTCTGATGGTACTTGGAAGATAAATGAAATTCCTTCTAATGAAGGAAGGAAATGAATGGGCATCAGCCAACAGCACTTTATCCCTCTGGAGGCTGACATAGCAGCGAGAATGATGATTGGACAATTTTTGAGCCAATAGGAACTGCATGTTGTGCTGATCCTTGGAGGAGCAGCTGACTCTGTGCATTCCACTTAACATGGGACCTCTGTGGTCGTAAGGCCCTGTTAGGTTGCCGGTCAAGGCACCCAGTCCAGTAGATCAGGAATCTGCTGCCAGGACCCTTTTGCTCAAGACACTTGTGTTATTAGTCAATGAGGTGCTGTAATCAGGGTCAAATAGTCATTGTTGAAGTTTACAGGTTAGGTCCAGCAGAATTGTCTGAAGGGTTCTGATAGCTTGAATAGTTTGGGAACATTCTTTGTATGTTGACTGTATTACCTGCACAAAACGGTTCTTTAAAGTAAACTCTTGGAGCCCAGAGTAGCAGCACAGCAGACATGTCTGTATCACTGGTTAGTAACTCCTTCACCTGAATCATTTCTTTTTGAGAAACATGCCATTAAGATTTTAGGAACTGTGGCAGGTTGGATCGAAAACTGGTTAACTGACAGGAAGCAGCGAGTAGTTATTGGAGGCACAGTGTCACAGTGGGCCTTCGTTCATAGTGGGGTACCGCAGGGTTTAATTTTAGGACCACTATTGTTCCTAATTTAAACTGGCTAAACTTGCAGACATCACCAAGGTGGTCGGTGTAGCAGATACTGATCTAGCAGCAGAGAGGCTTCAACGGGATCTGGATTTAATTAGCGACTGGGCTGATACTTGGCAGATGAAATTTAACACTGATAAATGTAAGGTAATCCATGCAGGGAGCAGAAGTATAAAGTACAGATATTTTATGGGTTCCACTGAAATTAAGGTAGCTGATTACGATAAAGATCTTGGTGTGTATGTTGATGCTTCCATGTCCCACTCTCACCATTGTGGGGAAGCAATAAAAAAGGCCAACAGAATGTTGGGTTATATATCTAAGTGTGTGGAGTTTAAGTCAAGGGAGGTGATGTTACATTTATATAATTCCTTGGTAATAACAATAGAATATTGTGTGCAGGTTTGGTCACCATAAGAAGGGCATTGCTGTTTTAGAAAAGAGTGCAACGGAGGGCTACGAGAATGATTCCTGGTCTTAGAGGAATGTCATATGAGGAGAGGTTAGCGGAGCTGAATCTGTTTAGCCTTGAACAAAGGAGACTAAGGGGGGATATGATCCACTGCACTAGGCACATTACTTTCGGTACTTCAAGAAAATACCAAAAATATAGTACTTCAAGTTGTTGGTTTTTCACTGGTGTAAATACTGGTCCCGGCACTGAAAGACATTTTTTCTGAATTTGAAAAAATGTCTGTATATTACAGGACTGGCCTATGTGCAGTATTAATACCAACATCGCCTGTTTTGCATAAGCAATTCTTACTTCACCCATTAGCTAAAGTTCAGGCTTTTTATATTCTGTATTCATACATTATAGCACAGCAAGCTTAAGTTTTTTTTTTTTTGGGGGGGGGGGGGTTTTTCAAATTTTATTTTAATTTATTTTCAAAATTATCTACTATATGTTTATAGAACAGTTTAAACCTTACATCTGCTGCTTTTGCATGAGCTCTGCATGTGATCTCCGAGACTATCATAATCATTTTCATCCTTGCTGTTTAAATCACTCCTAGATGGGTCTTTGAGAAATTTATGTTGAACTCCTTTTTTGTTTTATAAATACCCGAATATTTATCACAACAAAGTCATACTGCAATACTTAGACATTTTCAAATACCGCGCTGTCCTAGTATATTAAACAAAATACTTCATACATCACACTGGTTGTACCGACCCAGATCGCAGTTGAAGCTTCGGTCACTTAATTTGTCCACACAGCCATCATTATTTATTTATTTATTTAACCTAGTTTATCATAGTTTTCTGAGTCCGCAACTGTCTTTGAGATGGTGTTTGTAATGCGTCTCAGTGGCAGGCTATTTGCTTAGCTGTTCGACAAAGAAAGCATTTCAAGTCCCACCCTAAAGTGCCGAAACGCCAAAGATGTATCCCACTGGTGCTTTTGGTACTGGAACTTTTGGTATGGCTGTTTTTTTTTTGTTTTTTTTTTACCCTATTCAAATGGATAATTGAGCTTTTCCTATCTGTTGTTAGAAGTTCATATGCCTGTCCTGGATCAGTCATATGTTTGCCTCAGTCATGTCTTGTTGTGTTTCCTTTTGCAGTTTGAGTGCAATAGTCACTCAAATTTAAGAGAAAAAAAACCATTACAGAAAATCGTGATCTCAGTTCTAAGCAAAAGAATCGTGATTCGCATTTTTTTCCAAATCGTGCATCTCTACTGAGTGCAGATAATGTTACCATGGTGACTCTTCTACACAGCAGCTTTTGTTTATTAAAGAGAAAAAAAAAAATTTCTCCCTCAAGTAGTATGTGAAGAACAAGCAATTTTCATGTGTAGGCAGATGTGCATGTGTACTGTTGATTTTGTTTCTGTTCTTGCTGGTACTGCACTGAGCATGTTGGCAATCACGCATGGACCAATGTTTTAGCTGTCAGTTAAACACAGTCTATAACATATGTGATGGTTAAGGTCACTGCTACTTTTCGTGGTAATTTTTTCAGCATAGCCATTAAACAGACAAAAAATGTCAGGTCTGCTCGGATTGCTCTGAGGTTTAGAGAGAAGTCTCTTCACCCAGCTGTTTTTGGCTGTGCATAGCGGACACCTGACCCTTCGGGGCTGCGCGGGGAGGTTTGCTTCGCTTATACGCCCCTCCCTTGTGGGGCTCCAACAGCTGGTGATGGGGGGGGGCACCTCCCACAACTGAGGCGCTCTCGCAACCGCTAATGTTGGAAAATGATCTGAAGGCCAGGAGGAACTGAAGGGGCTTGTGGTTTCTGTTTTGTAGTTTTGGAAGTTCTCTGAAGAGGTAAGCACCTGGAAATGAATCACAGTGTGCAGCCACTGAATTGGAGTAAGAGTGTAGTCAGAACTTTATCCCCAGTTCCAGGAGTAATGACTGTCCCATCAAATTTAAGTTTTAGTGTTATACTTCTATAGCTCCATTGAACAATTTAATGTCCACATTATATTTAACTTTGCTGGGTTTGACACCCTGTGACACACGAGACGCACACAAGGGTGTGTGTGTGTGTGTGTGTGTTTGTGTGTGGATGGGGGGGGGGGTCTCTCCCCTTGGTTTTTCTCTGGCCATGAACAAATCCTGTTCAGCACTGCTCTCGTCTGGCACTGAGGAACTTTTCCATCCCCTAGAGTCCCCCGTCACCCCCCCCTGCCTTTTTTTCCAGGAAGCTCACTCACAAGCACCCCCATCCCCCCCCGCCCCGCTTCAGACCACCCTTGCCATAGTTATTGGCTCCAACTGGAGCTGGGAAATGTTTCCAGAAGGGCCTCAGGCCAAATGGAAGCAAAATGCAGGGTTTTTTTTTTTTTTTTTTTTGGCAGCTCGAGTACCCGCCCTCTCAGTGGTGCACTGCTGCAGTTCCTTTATGTGTGCAGTGCCTGCGTGGGCTGCAAATGTGTAGCACGGTATGTCATGTTGTGAAATCGTAGGTTTCAAGAACAGATGTGGCAGACTGCTACTGTGTTGTATTTTGCATAAAAAATTAAGTTGACCAAATATAAAATGACACAACTCCTGTTTTGTTTGCTTATTCTTAGACTTTGAGATGAATTTGTAAATTGCCTCTGCAGATCAAAACGTAAAGATACCAGTGATAATGCATTTTTATTAGATTGGCAATCTTTATCGAAATGAAAGTGGGGGGGGAAATCCATTTAATTCCAAGTGGTAGTAAAATTTTATTTATTCCTTACATCAATCCAAACAGGCACATGCACTAATTACTGGCCTCTCCCTCGACAACAGACAAGTGAAAGACGTGTTATTAATACAAAATAGTAACTAAAGGATCTGTCTCTGAGAAATAAAATCTTGGGACCTGCCATACTACCAATAAAACCTGGGAACCATGAAGAGATTTTGGTAATACTTAAGGCCATGGTTTTAGTCATTCATAAATGCATTTATAATGCATTATAATGCAGTCATACAGCATTATAAACATGGCCATGAGTATTTATGAAAAGGCATAACGCATAGCTATGTGTATTATGCTGAATGCTCTATGAAGCTCTCATCTCTAATGCACTATAAATTACCTTTGTAATGCAGTACAAAGCATTATAATGCATTATGAAGGTATCTGTAGTCAAGCACAAGCAGTTGCAGCACAGTAAGTGTAGATCGATGAATAATCAAAAGAGCACAGTGTTTTTGATGCAGCAAACCGACATAAAAGGGGCGAAAAAATGTGGCGAGTGGTCGAGTCATTTTAATAACGATGATGATGCTGTGCATTACAAAGAATGTCGGCTGCTGAGCGACCCCATGGCGTGGCATTATGTCAGCCAATTGTCGAAAGTGGGCGGGATTACCACTCGTACAATGTCGTATTGCTGAAATGACAACGATTACATTTCAAGTATATGTGGCTACCTTTAGCCAGGAGGCTGATCATTTATTCCATCAGCTGTTATATTGATGAATGGGAAATGGTAATTCTAGCCCTCGAAAATAAGACAACCTAAGTTTTTTTAGATGATTTTTTTTGTGGAAAAGGCATAGGGGGTCCAGTTGTAATTGGGCACAATAAAATGTCACCATGTCACCACTGCTATCAATGATGTTTCCTTGTCTTGAGTGGGAATTAATAATGGTAAACATGTCTATTGTTTGACCATCCATACAAGTTAGAAAGCTTGGAATTCCCACCAGGAAGTTGCATTTAAACGGCTGATTGCGGGCTAGATGATAGAAGTTGGTGATGCGCAAGCTTCAAGCTTCCTAAAAGCTTAATAGCAAGAGCAAGCACACTGTTTCTGCAACAGGCAGTGCTTGTGAAGTGATGTGCATTGAGATGTAACAGTGCACCTTGGTGAACTGGAGATTAAGGTAACAAGTACATCAGATTTGATTATTGGAAATAATTAAGTTCTTTTGGTAATATTTGTGAAATTTAGTTTTCCAAAAAAAAATGTAAATCGAATTTTTATTATGAAAACAATGGAATAGCTGATCAATATAATCAAATCTTAATAGAAATGAAAGATTCCTGGTGCATCAAATCATTCCGTCAATAACTGAATCACCTTGGGGCCCAAGATTTAAACCCTCGATAGTGAGAGAGAAAGTGTGTTTATGTGTATATATTTATAAAGTGTCTGTGTGTGTTTGTCTGTATGTATGTATTATATATAATAAAAAATCTTTACCTTGCTTTGCGCGTAGCCTAAGCCTATTTCTGGTTAGCTGTCAGATATTGACACCAGATTCTTTTTTGATATTGTCTATTACCAATCATATCGCTATATCACCCAGCCCTATTGCATGCAGTGAAAGAGTACAAACCAGTATGCAGTCTGTGGTCTCTTGCAGTGAAGAACACAGACAAAGTTAAATTGTATACAGATATGAAATGCATATTTTTATGCATTGATCTCAGTTGACGCTTAACTTTTTGAAAATATTTCAAGAATCCTCATGACTATTTGCACCTTACCGGCCAGGTGCTGTCATGATCTGACTGCTCCCTTCTTTGTAGGCTAGCAGAACGAGGCATTTACCGTATTTTTATTGGTCTTGTATGGAAAAAAATTAAATGATCCCTGGGTTGAAAGGTGAAAGCTGGTATAAATAAATGTGCATATTGTTAAATTAACAGGTCTAATGATTATTGGTTACAATAATGATTCCCCTTCAACATATATCTTTAATAAAATGAAAAGCCAATAGTCACTGAATGCTTAACTTGTGTGAATGTGTGATTTCCATTATAGACACGTTTTGTGTCGTGTGCAGGTTTTCTTACAGCTCTTAATTCTTCCAATACGCCCTGCTGCTGTTCGTCTTTGTGGCTCAAACAAATTTAATGTTTAATATAGGCAGGGACGAGCTTTTACTTTTGGAGACCGAAAATGTAGTTGTGTTCTATGTGGATGATAACTGGCAACACTGCTGCATGCTTATTGCTTAACTTTGAACTTGTTGTCTGAATTGGGAACAAGTGAGAGAAATGTGCGTTCAATTTTGTTAGATATGCGCTGCATCATACCCTGTAAAATAGTTGAGAATTTCACAATTTTGCATAGTTTATGATTGGGTTCAGTCTGTTTTATCTTACTGAAGTTCTAAACTGCAATTTTGTTAGCACAAATTCCTAGTACTTGCAGTTGTACCTGCCTAATAAATTGAGTTAGGACTCTGGTTCTGATTTTCCTTCTATCAAGTTGTTTGAAGTATCTGTACTTGTTAAACTCTGCATCCTTGCACTGTTTGGCTTTTGTTTCTCCTTTGGGAAGACTTTTTGACAAAACCTTCTGTCTCCCCATGTGTATTCTTCTTGGTAATGTTCTGCCCCTTAATTTCAGGAGAGAACTTGTATAAAATAAATTTGATGTTAAAACCAGCTCTCAAACTCAAACCAAACTAAGTAATTTATGGCTTTGTATAATTTGTAGTGCGTGATTTGTTCTCGTTCTAAAAAGAGGGGATCACTCTAACTATTACAAGCTGCTACAAATTGCAGATTGCGCTTATGCAGGGCGGGGTGGGTGGGGGTAGACGCAGAAGGAAAAATCAAACGCTATGCTCAAAACCTGAGTCTTCTGTGCGTGTTGAATGAGCCGGACCATTCAATGAATCTTGCAAGGCTGCTGAATAGACAAATGGGGGACCTTTACTGTGAAGGGTATTGTGATTCTGCCCAGATCCCCCCCCCCCTCCAAATCAGGGTGCTTGCCAAAGAGAAGTGGCCGCAGACCATATTGTGAGAGGATGCAGGGCACCCTTCATGCTTTTTTGGCACTGATGTTGGTACTAAAGTAATGTGTGGCTGGTTTCTTGCCCCCCCCAGCCCCTTTTCTCTTCTAAAACAGATGGTGGCCTCCTTTTATCTGGAGTTGATTTATGCTTTTAGGGCTAGGCTTTCTTGTAAACCGGAGACCCACGTCAAAGATCCTACCTCTTCACGAAATTGGTAATTGCAGACAATAAACATGGCCGCTGCCCCCTTCTTATCCTCCCCATTGCACATCCCCAGCATAAAGAATCTCTAGCAAGAGCTCAGTTTTGCTTTCTCGTCTTTCCCTGGGTTATCATATTTAAGCATGTCTTTAGCAGCTCATTACTGGAGTTCCTCCAGGGAAAAGAGGCAGGGTTTGGATGGGCAGGAAAAGAGCTGGGTTTCTGCATCTATTGCATTTTCACACGAAAGCCTGATGTTGCCGGTTGGAGGGTTTGGCAGCATGTTTCTTAAATTTTGTTCCTGTGGGAATTTTTCAGGATGGTAAACTTGACCAAATGGGCACAAAAATGGCAATAAATGTTATGGCAGGGGAATGCAGGCTTGCTGCGGAACCAGACTGTAAAACAGCTGAAAGAGTACATCCATGACCACTAGGTCTTTTTCTGCATTGTGTGATTCAGCTGTTCCTAGTCTGGCAATACTTGCTTGCTGCGGACACTTTCTCATTAGCGTGATAACTCTGTATTTTTGTGGTATTTTATGGTTCTTTTTCAGATTTTGCAGACTCTTTGTATAAGTGAAGATCTGGAAGTGATGAAATTTTGAGACAAATGTTAGTGGCAGCAAAGGGAAGGGTAACTTCAGAAGCCACTTGACCTTTTGAACGTTATAACTCAAAAAATATTTGATCGATCTTTTTGCCACTTTACAAAAACATAATAGGGATGACAATCTGCACCTGGTTTCATTTTGAAACCAAAACATACCAAGATTGAAGCAACAGTGGTAAATAAGAAAAGGGAGGCTGCAGAGTGAGCACAGTGACTCTAAAAGTATCTCATAGATCTAAGAAACTTATGAAGAACACTGTGTATCTGGAGCCAATTTCATATTGAGACAAAGCACACCTAAACTGAAGCAATGTCACTTTGTGGTGGCATGTGAAAGGAATTAGGGATGTACATCTGATGAAATTGAAAAGTCTTACAAAGTTGGGGTTTTACTTACTTTTTTTTTTTTTTTTTTTTGTATTTGTATTTTTTGTATTTCTTAAGTGGAGGAAGTTTGTAAGGGGTAGAGATGATGTAGATTGGGAAGTATAGGAGAAGTAGCAATTAGATGGCAGGGCTTTCTGGGAAATAAATCCTTGTCGTCCCGACAGCATGGAGTTAAAATATTGAGCTGTGTGTTAAAAACATAAGACGTCATAAGTTCAGCAAGCGGTTTTATTTGCTCTGCCTACATCTCTAAGCTACCTGATCTTGTTGTATCCTTCCACTTTGGAGGATAGGTCATTCTGGCCTGCTCACTTTAACAGAGTAATCCTGTATGTGGTGATGATAGCGATGATGATGATCATCATCAACATAATTTTAATCTATAACCATTTCCTCATTCGTTGAAGCGTGATTAAATCTTATTCTTTCACTTGAATGAGGCACAGACCGTGCAAAATTTTAATAGCATTTTTCCCCAAAGCTCCATAGACTCTAGATTTGTAGCTGGTGAACTGAGCCAGATATTCCTGTTCTTCGAGCACCATCCATAACATCGCAGCTCAAATGAAGTGCTTCCCTTGACGATTCACTTTAATTATGTGGATTTCTGTTTCATTCGGTATTGATTTTTTTTTTTTATGTCTTGGCAAGAAGTGTCATTGTGCGAGTGATTTGGAGGCTGAACTCTCGTCACCCTTTACCCTCTGCACCCTTGTGGTTAGAGAGATGATGATTTACAGGTACTTTGCCGAGGCTTGAGGCTAATCTACACCTTCTATTACAGAGATAAGACTATCAATGGACAGTACCGGCAAGACCGCCGCGATCAGACTGGCGGCCCCGGCGAGCGCGGATCCATCCCCACCATACACCTACATGGCAGCCTCGTCTACCCTCCGACGCCCATCCTGGCCATGGAGCAGCCCTTGGCGCTCACCAAAAACAGCGTGGATGCCGCCAGCACCCTCTCCATGTCTCCAGCTGCCAGCCCCGTGGAACGCCAGCAGGTAGTGCAGCATTCGACACGTTACGTTGAGACCGGGGCTCAGTGGTAAAGAGGAATCTCACTTGTATCCCGCTGTTGCAATCCGCCCCCTAAATAGAGGTTCCCCTGCATGCCTCTATATTCAAGAATGTAGCTTGTGGGTTCTTGACAGAGCTTTAAGGTTTTACCCTGAGCATGATTCTGTTGCGTTGCTGTATGTTCCATGAAAATGTGAGTGTCCCTGAGTAGTTTGGTTGGGTTTGTGTTTCAGAACCGCCCCTCTGTGATCACCTGTGCATCTGCCAACAATCGCAACTGCAACCTGTCTCACTGCCCCTTGTCCCACCGCGGTTGTGTCTCCAGCTACAGGAAGCCCGCTGGCTGTAAGCTCCTGAGCATGACCCCACTAACGCCAGACCTCCCCATTTCCTGTTATTCAGTTGCACAAGACCCTTTGCTTGGCTTTTGGCACACGTTAGGGTGCTCTTAAAGCATACGTAACTCCAGAGTATGCTTATAGAGTGGCTGTGTCTGATTTAAGCCTCTGACAGATGGTGCTGTAGTGCAGTAACTCTACATGTTGTGGGTACAGTTGTACACCATTAGATTACCGCTCAGCTTTAAATACATGTAAAAAAAAAAAAATGGCCAAGTATGCCCACCCACCTCTTATTACTCGGAGGTCCTTCCTCGACTTATGGTGCTAAGGGTGTCTGACATCTGGGATACGAGCAGAGTCTGGCATGGTTCTCTTTAGGGTGATACGGCCTGGCAAAGGTCATGAGAAAAGCTCTTTCCTTTCTGTTAAAGAAAAGCAGTTTTTTTTATCCAGAAACAAAAAGAGGATTAAGTATTTTAAGTGAAGGATTTAACTGCTTTTTTCCCCAGTTATTTATGTGAACTGCAGATTATTAGCCCTCTACTATATGTAATATAGCAAATTGGTTCTGCAGTATAGAAATAAGTGCTGCATTTCCGTTTGTTTTCAGTTTTGTTTTCCTAGTCCTGAAAATAGTTCATTCTAATGACTTGTCTGGCAGCGGACACGCCCTGTGACCCCGTGATTGAAGAACACTTCCGCCGCAGCCTGGGGAGGAGCTACAAGGAGCCTGAGCTGGTGAACTCGGTGTCCATCACGGGCTCTGTGGACGAGCACTTTGCCAAAGCGCTTGGTGAGGCCTGGCTGCAGATCAAGGCCAAGGGCGGCGTGTCTGGCCCCACTGAGACACCTGGCCACGGGTTCGATAATGCCCGAAACCACTCCCCTTCAATGGTTTCATGAGTAGGGTCTTACAACTCCCACCTCTGTCTACAACCCTGCATGGTTTTCCTGAGCTTAGAACAATGGAAGTGTGTGTTCTTCTACATGCTGGGTAGGAAAATGGCCATTTTCCCCCCAATAATTGTTAAATATTACTATGAATCGTACCTGCTTGGCGTATGTGGTTTGAGATGGCCTGGACTGTTGGTTTATTTTTTCCATTTGAAGGTTAGATTGGCCCTCTACCCATTTGCCGACGTTACCAAAGAAAAAAATTATCCTGAGATACACAGTCATGTACTTTTTGCCTTCTGGTCTACTGTCCATTGAGCTTTACATCGTTTTCCGTGTTTTTTAACTTGAAAATGGCCAGATGAGATTTGCACTAAAATTTTGTGGGTTCAAGAGGTGCAGGTCAGCTTTGTATTAGTGTGTGGGTGTGTATGTGTGTACACATTCTGGCGTTTCCCTCTTCCTTAAAGCTACAATGAGCAAACGGCCAATACCATGAAGGAGGTGTTGTGTCTTTTCCGTGCTCAGATGGCTGAGCTCTCCTTCTTCTGTTTTGTAATGGGCATTTAATTTTTTTTCTACTTTAATGTTGCGTTAGCACTTCAAGGTTCAAGATGAGGTTTTAAACCGTAAAATTGTGCTTTACAAATGCATGTTTAAATAGCTGGTATCTATTAATGTCAAGATTTTATCAGTTCTTAAACTGTTAGCCTCCTATTTTGGATGTTTTGTTCTTTTGTACGTAACTCCTAGATATTCTCACTGCTGGTACAGTTGCACAGGAAAATGTGTATATATTTTAACTCTATTCTTCAAGGTGACATGTAGCATCAAACACTGTCCTTGGGCAGGCCTTATTATTACTGGCTAGTTTTACATATTTGTAATCTGTGGTACAGGACGATCAAGGGTTATATCTCGCTGAATACAGACTCTTCAGTTACGAGTGGTCAGAACATTACACACCATTAATTAAAGCAATTTAGATCACACACCTTTCATAGTATACTTTAGCAAATACTGTATATTTTACATTAACAGATGCAATCATATTGCGGTCAGACGTCTGTTTTGTTTTGGCCTTTTACACAGAATGAATATATAGTAGACTTTACCCACATTAACTCTGACAGACGTGTTACTCATACTTGATTTTGTTTGTTTATATATACACCCATACGCGTATAAAATTAATTGGTGGGATTTATATATTGGTCACAATGTTACGGTAAAGACTTTTTAAAGCTGACGAGTGTCTTTTACCATTAGTTACACTTTTTCACTGTTACTTGCGCAAATGCGTTGTACCCAGATTTCACACATTCCTGCAACAGGGGGCCTAATTTTTGTTTTGTTTTTCTGAAGTATGAATCTGTGCTTTTTGGAGAACAAGCTGACTGGAGTGCCGGCACAGCGGCGCAGGTGACCTGGTAGGGACCACTGCTCACGCATTCCATCTGTCCGTCTTGGTGAACACGTGATGGTCGGGGGGTCACTAATGATCATTGAGAAGGAGTTCTGCAATGGTGGTCCCAGCGATGCATCTCCTAAAGTGCCATTAGCTTTTTGTAAGCTAGGGCTGATCGGTGAGTTCTGGGATCTGACTTGCTTCAAGCGGAAGGACCCTTCAGGTGGAGGCCATCGCATGTTCGCTTAGCTAGTAATGGGCAGGAAGCACCTGATTGACATTGAAACGATGATGCTGCAGGAGCATCATTCATAATACTCTTTTCTATATAGGCAACTACAAGACAGACATTACGCTGTGCGTAACGAATGTACAGAGAATAGTACAAGGTATTTTTTCGAAGAACAATTGATTTAAGGATATGTAGCTATTTAAGTCATTTCTGTCCTTTTATTGTAATCATTATATGTAAAGATATATATATATATATATTTTGTTTTGTAGTATTAAGGCAAACACGCAGGAATGTGGTTATTCCATGGAAACACTGGCGTGGTTTAACAGCGGCCCTCTTAAGAGGACAGTAACGTGCGTCTGCTGAGCTTTCCTGATGGTGTGTGCCTTTCGAGTGAAACCAAGCACAAGTGTTCATTTGAACCAACCTGTCTGAGATGGGTGACTTCAAACAGATGCTGGTTCAGATGCTAAAATATTAACTTGTTTTTAAAGGTCACTAAGAGTCTAGCTTAACAATATATTTCTCCATGTCTAAAACACTCTGTAAACCTGTATTGTGCCTTTTTTGTTTTCATTTCTCCAAATGATGAGTTTTGGTGAGGCCAGCTTTTTGTACTTAGAAGTAGCCTAAATGAATAAAGTGGTATTAAATGACAGACCTTTGTTGTAATTATTTGCCATCTTTCCTCCAACCTTTCCTTGGGGCTGTGGGTTGTACTAATGGTTTTGGAGTATATCGTATGCAGCCCTTGACACACTCATTCTCATTAGCTGCTCTACAGGATGCTTTCTTGGATTCTGTTTTTCATTATTGTGTTGTGTCATTCTTTCTAAGGTTCTTAAATACTGGGAAACGCATACTGTAGGACACCCAACACATAAACACTCCATTACTTATTCAGTAGTGCTGAGTACATCTGGTACTGAATGGAGATGAACAATATATCTCTCGACTTATTGATATCTGTTAAAAATAAAGTTATTGGCACCTACTGTGTCAGTCTTTGCTCATATTTTAAATCTATCAGTATTCAGTTAGAAGACTCTAAAGATATATCTTATGGAAGGTATTTCTTTTCCTACATCTGTTTCCTGAACAATCTCTTAAGAAATTAATTAAGGAAGAGCTTCTTAAGAGCTACTGTAACAGGTGCCTGAACATCTGATTGGTTGACATCGATAGCTTTAGACTTGATCATTCCCTCACACCATTTTATTTTTATTCTATAAAACACCTGCGTGCATCAATATGTGTGCATGGCATTGATAGTGAGACGAGCAATGGCACAATAGCCGAAAGAAATGATACTGTCTTAACATAAAAGAATGTCTTACATGCTTCAGTATTGACTACTAAGGACTATTCCACTTAAGACTTAAATTTTCCTCAAAAAATTACAAGTCCATATTAGACAAATATGCAAATGAACCTGCTGGGTCGACTTATCAACCACAAGGACCAAAGTTTTGATATCCTGTGACACATTTAGAGAGGTGTGTGCATTCCAAAGGTGTCGGAAATGGGGAGAGCGTGTCTACCCCCTCCTTCTCAATGAAGAAATAAATACATAACCAAAGGCATGTTCCTTGTGTTTCGTTATGAATCTACTTTACTGAGGCCAATTCGCTGCTCATTGAGTGCAAGGACGAAACCTAACAAAGACTAGCCATATAACAGACAAAATCATTTTATCATACGGATCAGTTATTTTTTAAGGGATATTTGGTTATGAAATTACCCTAATGATGTTAGTCTTGTTTTAAATAAGCAATACAAGCTACCAACAGCGATGATAGACAGCTAAGAGAGGTTCAGACTAACCTTATGAAAGAATATTATGTAAGATATACTTAACTAACAACGTTTTGGGAAACACGTTGGAGTATTGAGAGGCAATTTACGACGATGTAGCGTAAAGGCGGTTTTGGGCAATATACCCCTGTTCTTTTAAGACGCATCTAGGAGCATGAATTTGAAGAGTGTCAGCTACTTTTAGACTAAAGAGAAAAAAGACAACTAACCAAGAATGGTAATCTAAATACTGCACAAAAACTCAACCATGGAGCCTTGAAGAGAAGCACAGGCAGTGTATTAATCAACAGGACAAAGACTATCGTATTTATAAGTTTTACCTAATCTATGCTATTGGTTTTAGAGCTGTTTCACATTAAATCAATAACATCAAGTTGGTGGGAAAAAACAATCTTCTATCTGGCAACTTGTTGCATATGATCAGAGTTTTATGTCAGGGGTGCCCAGTTCCAGTCCTGGGGGTTCGAAGCCCTGTGTATCTTAGTTCTTTCCCTGTTCCACCACAAATGATTCAGCTCAAGAGCTGTGTGGTGATTAGCACAAGGAGTTGAATCAAGTGTGTTAAATGAGGGGAAACCCAAAACTGTGCAGGACTTTGGCCCCCCAGGACTGGAGTTGGACACCCCTGTTTTAGGTGTTCAGGGTGAGCTAGGTAGTCCTGAGATAAAAACATACCACATTGTTTGAACTGAATTTAACTTCATTGTTTGGGTTTTGTACAGTTCTTTCAACCAGTAAGCTGAGCAGCACTTCTGCATCTACCAGTCAGCAAAATCCAATAAATACCTGTCTGCATACACTTTTATTAATGCACTATTCATTTCTCCACTACAATATAATGGATTCTGTCCTGAAGCACCTGATGGTGGACAGCTCCCGGCCTGCCTGACTACACCTCCCCTACTGCTGGACCACACACCCCCCCATCCCGCCCACGGAAGCAGCACCATCACCTGTCTGCCTGGGCTTCAGCTTTCCTAACTCCACTGGACCTTCCATATTTATACTTGGACTAGACACAATTCTGCTTTATAAATCGGGACTTTATTTTGGGTTTCCTCTGTAGGCCCAATGATGGTGGGATCTCCCAAGGTTTCTTCCTACTAGGCAGTTTTTCCTTTTCACTCTTGCCTTTGGCTGGCTGGCTGGCTGGGGGAATTGGGCAGGGATAATGAAAAGCATTGTGAAAATACACTACAGAAAAATCTGTGCTCGAGGTGAAATATAAAAACCCCTGTGTAATCTGGATTTGCGGGGATGCCCGTAGCTTTGGTTTACACTGATTTGTTTTGTTTCTGTGGGATCTGAGGCACAAAGAGATTATAAATGTTTGGTCTTTATATGGGGAAATGATACAGAGAACTTGCGGTGCCAGGAGATTTAAGATTTTCTGCTGAAAAAAAATAGGGTGCTTTGATGCACCACATGCTTCTGCATCTTCTGTGTGTGTCCCATGACGGCACAAAGGAAACACGCCTGGGGGGGTGACTAGGCTGGGGGGGAGAGCAGCAAAAATAACAGTATGGTATGAAAGGTGAAGAAGACCATCAACATGAGCCTTTGAGGTGGACTTGGGAGCATGTTATTGAAGAGCACCTTTTAATCGTCCCTCTCCCAGTTAATAAACATCAAAGAGCAAGCAGGGAGGGGAAAGAGTTTTAAATGGATCAGTCCGCTGGTAGAGACAAGGCCGCCCCTTGGATCCTATCCCGACCGCAGCTTTTCCTGTGTGTGATCTTTTGTGCAGAGCAAGGAAGAAAGACAGGGAGTCTTATGTAACTTGAATGGGCTATGTATAGCCAAAAATACCATAGTTCCATTCAAGGGTCCCTTTTTAATGAATGTTTTAAATTGATCTCCACCTAAGCAGATTTTTTTTTTCAGAAGATAAAATTACTGAAAGATCAAGAAGTTTGAAGCAGGCTTTGTCTGTATCCTGATGCGGCAGCATAATGCTACAGATCCTGTTTATCATGGCCAAACTGACCCGTCCTACAGAAGTGAGGGAGCAAAGCCTTTTTACTGATTCAAACGGTGACAGCTGAAGATGTTTCTCAAAGCCTTCTTTAATGAGGCTGTGCTTCTACAACATCCACCGATAATAAAAGATGCAGCACTAGACTTTTTCAGTCCCAATCTGGATAAAGCCAGCTCTCGTTTTCTCCAGTGAGCCCTTTAATTTGTGAAGTGCGTAAATGGAACACTTGCAATCAGAGCTGCGCAAACACAAAAGAGGATCTGCAAACAATTATTTCTCGTAGACTGGCAAAAATATAAGCTGGAAAACCTTTTGCCTGCTCTCCCACAGTATACGGGCTGCCCACACTGTGGTAGGACGATGTCCCACACTTTTTACTGCAGATGGGTGTGATGTTTAAATTCATTGAAGGCTCCTCAAAGTCAACTGATTCTTCTGCTTAAATCAGATGATGACAGTCTGCATAAATGTACACAAATACCATGTAAGGAAAAGGATGAGGGTTCGATAGGGACACACACACACACGCACACGCACACACACACACATACACACACACAACTTACCACCCTATATTATTTACTCACAGAGTTCCAACTGTGAAACATCTCAGGCAAGGAAATGATGTTCTGCACAATTCTGTCAGATTTGAAGAACCAAGGGGAAAAAGGGAAAAGCAAGCATGCTCCAGATGCTAAGGTAAGGGATGCCAAAGTGACATTTTATTGCTATTCATTGATAGATTCAATGGAGATGAGGGGAATCAACAAAAATAGGGCAGCACAGTTTTCGACTGTCTGGATACCCAGCTTGCTCTCTTTGGGATTGGGCAAATTTTTAGTGTGGAAAAAGTCCCTTTTCACAATTTAAATGCCATTTTAATAATCAAATCATAGAAAGTAGTGATTTTTGTCCCCCTTCCATTTTTGATTCATTAAGAATAGCAGTAGGACTTCCTTTCACAATAAACAGCTCCCCAGCGCTTCCATCACCGTCCTTTATATAGAGCAGCATTCAGCATCTAGTCGGGTATGTTAATGCCCTGTAAGCCTTTCCCGTGAGCTGAACAAAGGCTGAACAAAAAAAAAACACATTAGACTGAATTTTACAGCACATAATAAATAATAAAATAAAAAAATTCTATGGTCGTACTAAAACGTACAGTGACACTGGAGCCCTGTGAGCCTCTCACTGCTTGGGAACTGTGTGGGGGAGGGATGTGCCGGGCATTCGCAGTGATTCCCAGGACAACAACAAAAGCAAGATGAGTTGGACATGACTGTGGTTTTAAATGATAATTACTGTAAGTAGGTCTGATGGATTATAAAATTGAGAATCCTAACAATTTTTATGATAGATAGATAGATAGATAGATAGATAGATAGATAGATAGATAGATAGATAGATAGATAGATAGATAGATA
>JAABNY020000108.1:28087110-28105329 GCA_015164015.2 Brevimyrus niger | reverse complement strand
AGATAGATAGATAGATAGATAGATAGATAGATAGATAGATAGATAGATAGATAGATAGATAGATAGATGATAGATTGTTTACAAATCCCATCTTGCTCTCCTTTAAGACAAACACACATATTTACAGCTGAAAGCAAAGTGGAGGGTGAGAGTGCAGGATCGGGCCGTTTACCAGGTGTCCCTCCAGCACTTCGGAGGTTAGGAGCTTCACTTAAGAGGCCGACAAAGCTGCGACTTTTCTGCTAGGGCTTGAACTGTGACCTCACAAGCACAGAGGCCTAATCCGCTGAGTCACACACCATTCGGCAATTCAGCACTGAAGGTAATAAGAAAACAAAGAAGATTCTGGGAATTAAAGATCTAATGGGTTGTGAAAATGTTATTGTTGGACTGGACTACTTCACGATGGTAGTTGGCTGTACATTTCATTTATCACGCAGACCCCTTGAACCCTACTGTAACTAGCAAGCTGGGAATAGCGAGCATATTAATAAAAGCAGAAGCTGTCCCACTTTGATGACTTATAATACAGCAGCCCCCCCCCCCCACCAAGCGCTAGGGCTCAAACACCACATACCACACTGCACATCCAGGCACAGATTTGGAAAGGGGATGAAAAGTACAAAACAGCTGCCAAAAGGCAACACATAACTGTACAGTAACTGTCCGTGTACATGACTCCATTCTGGCAACCCCGAGTGCCATAAATAATTGAAATGTTCTCATAATTTAAAGCCTGCACCCCTCACATTTTTTTAGAAGTTAATAATAATCTCACTGCCTTTTATCCTTATTGCACCAGAAATTAATTTTCATAAACACCTCGTAAGAAATTCTCCAGTAATCTTACTCCAATAACGTTTTTCTTTTTTTTTTTTACTGTTGTGATTCATGCTTGTGAAAATGTAACTTGTGTGAGTGAAATATACTTTCACATACACGTTTGCACGCATAATTAATCACACTGGCTACAAACTGTACAGTTGGTGCTCAGCTTTAATTTCTTTTCCACCTGTAGCCATGGGTAACTGGTCATCAATGAATGTTCTCATGTTAAGGATGGTTACAGCACTATGACTTTGTAGCTGGGCCTACATAGAGGCCTGGACTTTATTTATGACATTTGTTTATTTAATCCAACAGCATTATACAACAGGCCACAACTTAAATCATTTAAATGCAATGGTCTATTTAATGTGGTTGATGAAAGGAAGCCAAATTATACATTGGGGGTACATGACCCCTCCATCCCCCAGTTCCTACACCATTGATTTGATCGATGATGAAGCACAGGGCAGCACCGCAGCTCAGCGGGAGCCCCTCACCCCATTTGTTTGGAATCTGCACATTATCCAGTGTTGTGCAGGTTTCTTCCAGAACTCAGGTTTCCACATACAGTCCAGAGGCAGACATTTAGGCCAACTGGCACCCTTTATAGGACAAGCCCCAGCCTCATACCCTACGCCTCCCCGGCCTCGTAACATACTCCTCCCCGGCCTCGTACCCTGCGCCTCCCCAGCCTCGTACCCTACACCTCCCCGGCCTCGTACCCTACGCCTCCCCCAGTTTTTGCTGGGAATTAGTGCCTGGAAGATGGATGAAGTTCTCTGAATAAATCCAGTTGTGAGACCAACATTTGTTTGGCGTGATAACGGTGCACCGTGACGCTGGAAAGCCATGTCGTCAGCAGGCGTGCCTAACCACGTGCTTCACTTAGCGGGACAAAAAAAACAGAACAGCACAGAACTGAGACCTCCCTTTAATACTGGGTTGCTGTGCTGTAAACATTCAACCCAAATACTGCCTAGTAATACCTCTGATTATATGTTGCACCCGGAGAGCTCAGGAGTACCTTGACTCACATGAAAGAAGGTTCCAGATATACAGGCAGGTTATGTATTCTGTTCTGCTTCCTAGTGTGTGCAGTGCTGCTGTTCCTTTGTCATTTAACATATGGCTTGATATTGTGGTGCATCATACTGTATGTATGTACTGTATTTAACAGGGTAAGATGAGGAAAACAAACATAACATTTTTAGGCCACAGATTTATTAATTTTTTTTTGCTTGCCTGTGCTGTTTTGGTTTCCTTCTAACAAGCTTTTTATATGGCAGGCTGTTCTCAAAGTGAATGTGTGTAAAACTTTTAAACGATGCCGAATGGAGTTACATGCATGAACACGGGCAAAGCAGCCTCAAAAAAAAAACCATCATTCATTTCTACCTGACAGCTCTGTATTTCCTGAAAGCCATTTACGAAGTTCTTTTTGGCTGCTGTGTTTTCCCCGTACCCTCAGCCTCATCCCCTGGGGTACAGGATCTCGATTTATTAATAATATGTGAGTGAACCTTGAAGGGTGGTGGTCATAGGAGAAACACACAGGGAGAAAGAGCACAATGCTATAGGATTTATTTTGAAAGTCGTAGGGGAGGAGTTTAGTTAACAGTTATCATTGCTTACTGTATTCTGATATAGTTAATTGTGCAGAGTTGTCTACCTTGGGGGGCGGGGTCAATTGGCCTTAATGATAGGTAGGCCAGTGATCCAGGTAATTAAAGAGTGGAATTCAGTAACGTGAATAGGAGGGGACAACTAAGAAAAGGATGAATGGAGAGAGTTAGTGTGGGAGGTATAATAATGCTTCCTACTCCATCTTTTCAGTGGACATCTGTACCCAAGGCTTACTATCCCTGTTAGGCATTACATTTAGGCTCTGGAACAAGCTTACAAAAGATAAATGTCCTACCCTTTTTATTTTCTTTGGATTAGCTATACACAGGGCTACAGTTGGAGTCAGAGGGAGATTAGAATGTAAATTCAGTTGATGTCCAAAGAAAAACAGTATACTGAAGAATGATACAAAACGATCAGGTGGTTCAGCACTGCAGCAGGGTATCGATTGTAGGATAGCTAAGAGGGCTACACCTCCTGGGGAGTTAAGGCTGTGGTGTAAAGGCTTGTGTGAGTGGGGGTATCCACTGGCTCCACCTAGCAGAGTCGCTGCTGTGATTGTTAACCTTACTGAGCAACACATACCGGTGAATTTGTATGAGGAGAACAATACAGGTAGTATCCAAATCCATGGCTGGGGGGGGGGACTTTGAATAGGTTGAACTGGGCTTGGCTGTTGGGTTAAGGGGCGGTGCAAGGATAAAGCTTGTTAAAGAGGTCGTGAAATAGAGGTGGTATATGCTGGTATATGCTGGTATATGGTGTCCCATCAGGTGTTCCACTGCAATGGTAAAAGCGATCTGTATCGCTTTTTTTTTAACACTTTTTTAAAACTTTTTTTTAATAAAACTTAAAGAAAATAGAACCCGACAGGTGTAATTTTTGCCCATCCCTCCAGAAGAGCATTTCTGAGGTCAGGCACTGATGTTGGCTGTGAAGACCTGGCTCACAATCTCCGTTCTAGTTCATCCCAAAGGAGGCTGACTGGGTTGAGGTCAGGGCTCTGTGCAGGCCAGTCAAGTTCTTCTGCACCAAACTCACTCAGCCATGTCTCTATGGACTTTGATTTGTGCGAGTCATGCAGGAACAGAAAAAGGCCATTCTAAAACTGTTCCCAAAAAGTTGGATGCATTGCACAAAAATGTCTTAGTTTGCATTAAGAGTTCCCTTCACTAGTAAACACAGGTGTAGTAATACTACTTATATGAGCATTGAAACAAAAATCTGAATCAACCAGGACACCAAGATCTCTGACCACTGTTAGGCTGAGTAGGAAGACCACCGAGGTTGAGGTTGTCAAAGTTATTTCAAGCAGCCTTGGGACCAACTAGCAGTCCTGTTTCTTCTTCTATATAACACAAGGAAATATTTTGCTTTTGCATTTTTGGCATTTTCTTGGTCATGTGAGCCTTGCATGCAGCTGCTCAGCCATGGAAGCCCATTCCCTGAAGCTCTCAGCACACAATTTCTGTGCTGGGGTTAATGCCAGAGGAAGTTTGGAACTTTGCAGTTATTGAGTCAACAGAGTATTGGTGACTTTTACACACTATGGCCTCAGCATTTGCTGAACCCACCCATGGCTGAGTTTTTGTTGTTCCTGAACACTTCCACTTTGGAATAATACCACAAACGGTTGACCATATACAGCCCCTCCCTTACCACAAAAAAATATCAGCATCTTCTGAACCTGCTTGTTGCAAGGAAGCTCCATAAACACAAAGCCATGGCAGAGACTGTAACCCTAGTTCCAGAGGTATGAGGCAACAGTGCTATCCACTGTACAGTGCCACTACCACCAAAATTACAATATTTCATTAGCAAAAATAATTTAAAAATTAACACTTTAATAAATCCAAGCCAAGACAGCTCATCAACAACAAAACTTTTTAGGAACTTGGGGCGAATCTCATCCACCCTCAGAGCCTTACCAGTGAAGAATTTTTTGACTACCTTAGTAACCTCAGCTCTAGTCACGGGTGAGTCCTCCTTTGAAGGTGTGTCAGTGGGATTCAGGAGGTCCTGCAAATATGCCTTCCTCCACCTGACTACATCTCCATTTGAGATCAGCAGCACTCCAATCCCACTGTAAACAGCATGGGTAACACCCTGATAAAAAAAAATCTATAGTAATTTGTAAAGTAAGAAAATAAATGTATGCAAACAATGTGTCCTGCCCCGATCGTCCGCTCCTTTCGTGTGCCACGCCCCCTCGTTAACCCCGTGTGGAATCCCTGTGTGATCAGCTGTTTCTGATTGTCATTAGTCCTCTGTATTTTGTCCGCATTTCAGTTTGTTTCCCCAGTCTGGTCATTGTATTGTCCGTCTGCGTTTTGCCTGCCTTGTAATTAAACTCCATATTCAACAATACCCTTATGTCTGTGCCTTTGTCTCCGTTCCATCCCTGCTCAGCACAACAATATTATTATTAAGCATATTAATAGTTTATTATTAATATTAAAATAATGAATAAAAAATCTTTATTTTTAAATGTATTTTATTATATAACAATAATAATAATAATAATAATAATAATAAATACTGTTACTGTCTATCATTGTCTAAATGTATTTTTACTGTCTAAATACATGTTTTCAGCTAATGTAAACATGCACGATTCTATTACAGCAAATGAGAAGCTGAGATTGAAGCTTTACTCTTTGTTTCCCCTGAGAGATGTGCTGCGTGACTCATTTTCCCACGCTTGCAAGTTATCTTAGGTCAGCATTCATTGTTTGACTTCTGAGATTCAGATCGAGCTCTAGGTATTTTTTTTAACTGGTTGGTTCAACTTTTAAGAAATTCGAGGTCTAATGAGTTTGAGAACTGAGGTACCACTGTATAGTTAAAGCAAAATAAAAGTAATACTTTAAGTTTTAAATGAGTATGCTAACTATATAGTTAAACATTTTTTCGTAAGGGAGTGTTTGAAAGTATGAAGGGGATTACAAAACTCTGCTGTCAGCTGTCTAGTCACACTAAGAAAAAGGTATATAAATGATGGAAATTTGCTTTTTACTACTTTAAACTGTGCTTCTTTATGACTATAAATTAAACAACACTCTGGACCATGTTTGAAATGCTTTGCACAATCTACTAGTGTTATTGTCTATTGTCTTGAAAACGACTAATAATTCAGCAGAGGTCACGCGAGAGAGAATGAGATTATGTTATTGCAGAGGATCTATTCTGTATAATTTCTAGGCTGAGGGAGGGCAGTGGGTGGCAGAGCCACATTTGTAGGGGCTTATTGAGAAGCCCTTTTGCCTCATGCTGTGTGAATGGAGCTGAAATGTTCTCCTAGTGTTGCCTGGGTGTTCGCTGAGTACTCCAGTTTCATCCAACTGCCAAAAAACTTGCAGTTTTCAATTTTGTCCATAGCATGTGAATGTAAATTTGTGTGTCCCACGATACACTAGAGCAGTGTTTCCCAATCCAATTCTTGGGAAGCCACAGTCAGTCCATGTTTTGGCTCCCTCCGAGCTCCCTACCAGACAGACCCCATTTTTGCTCCCTCCCAACTGGGAGGACTGTCTGCCAGTCCCTGAGGACCGGATTGGGAAGCACAGAACTAGAGGGTGTTTCCTATATCCTATAATATACATATTTGCATCAATCCTCCAAATCACCCTACAGATTTCTAAATTCTAAAGTAAGATTTACTTCACTGAGTAAACTTGATGCCTTTTTCCTCATACACTATATTGGAAAAAGTATTGGGGCACCTGACTTTTCACACATGAATTGTAATGACATCCCATTCTTAATACACAGGTTTCAATACGGAGTTGACCCACACTTTGCAGCTATAACAGCTTCAACTCTTCTAGGAAGCCTGTCCACAAGGTTTAGGAGTGTGTTTATGGGAATTTTTAACCATTCTTCCAGGAGAGCATGTGAGGTCAGGCACTAATGTTGGATGAGAAGGCCTGGCTTGCAGTCTCTGCTCTAATTCATCCCAAAGGTGTTCTGTCAGGTTGAGTTTAGGGCTCTGTGCAGGCCAGTCAAGTTCCTCCACACCAGACTCGCTCATCCATGTCCTTATGGACCTTGCTTTGTGCACTGGTGTGCAGTCATGTTGGAACAGGAAGAGGCCGTCCCCAAACTGCTCCCACAAAGTTGGGAGGAGGGAGTTGTCCAAAATGGCTTTGAATGCTGCAGCATTAAGAGTTCCTTTCACTGTAACTAAGGGGCCAAGCCCAACCCCTGAAAAACACCCCCACACCATAATCCCCCTTCCACCAAACTGGCAACTGGCAGACAATTGGCACAATGCAGTCAGGCAAGTACCATTCTCCTGGCATCTGCCAAATCCAGACTCAGCCATCCAATTGCCAGACAGAGAAGCGTGATTCATCACTCCAGAGAACACGTCTCCACTGCTCCAGAGTCCAGTGGCAGCGCGCTTTACACCACTGCATCTAATGCTTTATGTTGCACTTGGTGATGTAAGGCTTGGATGCCGCTTCTCGGCCATGGAAACCCATTCCATAAAGTTCTCAACACACTGTTCTTGAGATAATCTGAAGTTTGAAGGTCAGTAGCTACTGACTCTTGGTCTATTGACAGTGACTTCTGCACACTGTGCGCCTCAGCATGTGTTGTCCCCGCTCTGTGATTTTACATGGCTTACCGATTCATGGCTGAAGTATTCATGAAGTATTATTTCACTATGTACTGCTAAAAGAAGCAGAAAATGATACCAGTCTTCCACATCCTGCCATTGCATGCCAAGTCGAATTACAAAAGGGCAGGATTACAGTAAGTTTTATTTTATTTTATTTATTTTATGGGCAAGAAATCAACACGTCACGTCTCAGTCTTCTGAAATAGATGTTGCAGTATATTGTAAAATAACTACACTAGAAAGTACCATTCATTAATGGAAGGGACTATTGCAGAACGTAAATGCAAAGCCAAACTGACTATACTTATATTACTATTATTGTTAATCGTTGAGCACAGTCCTTGATTTCCACCTGTTACTGTGAGTACCAGAGTACCAGAAAACCAAACTTGAAAAAAGTGTGTGTGTGTGTGTGTGTGTGTGTGTGTGTGTGTGTGTGTGTGTGTGTGTGTAGATTATGGTTATATTACATTGTGCGGACCAAATGGTTTTTATGTATGTTTATGTATGGTATTTTGTTGTATGTGTAATGGAAACAAAGTGTTCTGTGGTTTATAATAATCTGCCCAGGTGCACATGAGTCAGTACTGGGACATGGGATACCACAAACCCCAATTTTTGTTACTGATGTAACAGTCAAAAACGGTTGATGGAAAGAATTATGGTTACACTACTGACTTATTAATGTTCTTTGATTTTATTTTTTTATATTAAAAGGGAGCACATCAAAAACATCAGAATAAAATCACCGACACCAATGTTCAGCAAAGTTCCAAACAATAATTTCATTTAAAATTAAGTGAAACAAATTTGTGAATTTTAGAGAGCACACTTCTAATTTATGTTTCTTTATATTGATTGTTTTTGAATTAACAAATGATAGTTAACTGTAGCAATGACCTCTTGGATAATGCCTGGCAAAAGAAAATGGTGTTAAAGAAAAAGGTGTTTGTTGATGTGTAAGAGCCTTTATTTGTAGTATAAATGCCTGCAGAGATAAGAAAGGCAAGAAAATTCTTTGTGTCTGGTGTCAGTCCATCTGTGACCACACATTAGAATCAAATTTTCACATGCTGTCTGCCACAGGACAATAGATCGATTTTATAATGAGGGCAAGAAGCAAAAAAGATCTTTTATATACAGTATGCATAGACAATGGGCCATCTAAAGGCTGAAGTGAAAAATATCCCAGAATGCACTAATTAATCAATAAAATGTCTCTTGGAGGACACAATATGATCATCAAAGTGAATCAAGATTACACCTGCATATGGCATGCTCATCTTTAAGGGCTTAACATAAAACTGCAGACAGACTGTTAACACCAAAAAACACTTTACACCAAAAAATTCAAGCAACAGTGTATAAATGCAAGAGTGCTTCAAGATCTACATCAATGATCAGCTAGACTGGCTGGAAAGTACAAAGGTAGGTTGTTTTCTTAAGGAGATTCAAATGGTTTGATGTCTGCAGCAAATGTTTATTGTAGTCAGTGTTATGTTCCCCACTACTGTTTAATAGGGGTGGGGGTGGGGGTAATATCAGGGTGATGGAGACTTAATTAAACAAGCTTTTGAGAAAGGCTAGCTCTATCACTGCACTGCGTCTGGACTTTTAGGAAACTGTTGAAGGAAGAAAGATGTCTAGATTCTGAATAAATAATAAATTGAGCTCCCAGAGTTAAGGAGAACCTTCAGCCAAATACTTACTTCCCCAAAATACACAACTGAGCACTTCAGACATTCCTTGCTGTTTGCTGCCAAAATAGCCGTACAACACGTCAGGTCTCCATGTCCTTAACTCAAATCAGAGGACACTAAGTCAATTTTCTTTGACTTTAAATTATTTCACCTTTCATATTTCCACCTCACTAGTACTCTATATTTTCATTTTATTGCTTGTTTGTTTGAGGCGAACTATTGTATTAAGAACTAGAGCTGGGTTATATGGCAAAAATATTATATCATCATTTTTCTCAGACAGGATTATGAGCCACGACCTTATCATGATTTTTTTTTCATGTCTGTTTATAAGACTATTGTGCAAATTGCTACGTGGTTATAGCAGGTGATGCATTCATGTGGGTTCCCCTTGCTGTCTGACTATTAGCAAACGCTTTTGGATTGCCGGAAAAGATTTGTTGTGCTGCCATCCAACATGCGAACCTTGCAAATATTGTAAATAACTGCTGTTTGCACCGTGTGGGTTTTGGAAAATCCAAACAAGTTCTGAATTACCAGTGTCAAATTCTTTTTAGGGACCAGCTCGTTCATGACGTATAGGCAGCTACTACATTGCCAAGTAGTGAATGTGTTGCATGTTGGGATGCAGACTCAATAGGAAGAGAGGAAGAAATCCAAGGCACGACATACTGTTTACTATTACCAGTTCATTGGTGCGTCAAAATGGGGGGAAAAAAATTTAAAGTGGAATTCACTGACAAGACTCGGATGTATGTATGAGCTGTAGAACTGCAACTGAGCGAATGTGCAATGTAGAACAATAATAGTGATCTCTGTATAAAGGCAGATTGTAGAGACATTTTAATCCTTCAAGATCTAATATCGACAATAATTAGACGACAATACGTATTGTGAACTATTTATCTCTGTGATGCTACTGGACAACAAAAATTCCACCCTGTAGGAACAGTTTAATCCAGTCTTATACAGTGCCCTCCACAATTACTGGCACCCCTAGTAAAGATTTGAAAAAAGGGTTAGAGAAAAAAACTTTTGGTGAAGTAGTTTCATCTCATACTGAAAAAAAGAGAAAATCCAACCTTTCATTAAAATAAATTAAATGAAAGAAAAACAAATCCTTCATCAAGAAATAATTATTTTCAACAAAAACACATGTGCCACGATTATTGGCACCCCTGTATTTAGTCCTTTGTACAGCCTCCCTTTGCCAGGATAACAGCACTGAGTCTCCTATAACATTTTATAAGGTTGGAGATACAGAGCAGGGCATCTGAGTCTATTCCTCATTACAGAATCTCTCCAGATCATCCAGGGTCCTAGGCCCTCTCTTGTGCACTCTCCTCTCCAGCTCGCCCACAGGTTTTCATTGGGGTTCAGGTCAGGGGACTGAGACGGCCATGGCAGAAGCTTGATTCATTCAGCTGTCTATTTCTATGTTGATTTGCTTCAGATCATTGTTTCTGCTGGAAGATCCAGTGACAGCCGAGTTTTACTTTCCTGGCAGAAGCAGCCAAATCCTGATATAAAATGTACTAGTATTTTATGGAGTCCATAGTCCCATGTACCCTAATGAGGTCTCCAGGGCCTTTGGAGGAAAAACAGCCCCACAGCATCACAGAACCGCCACCATATTTTACAGCTGGGATGAGGTTCATTTCATTATAGCCATCCTGCTGTTTACACCAAACCCACCTTGCATGTTTATTGCCCAAACGCTCCATTTTGTTTCATCAAACCATAGAACATGGTTCCAGTCACAGATGTAGTGTTTCACAGACTCTAGCCGCTTACATCTGTAGTTAACTGGCAGGCAAGGCTTCTTTCTGGCAAACCTTCTAAATAATCTGTGAGCATGAAAGTGGTGTATGATGGCTTTTTCGGAGACAAGATTTTACTTTGTCTTCTAATTCACCAACACTGATCTGGAGGGATTTATTTGATCCTCCTCACTGTACGTGGGAGAAACATAAACTTGGGTCTTCCTACAGGCAGGTTCGTAACAGTTCCAGTTGATTTCCACTTTTTATCGTTGCCCTAACTCTAGAAATGGGAATTTTCGGGTGAGTAGTGTTTTTTTTTCATACCCATTCCCTGACTTAAGGTCAGCACACTTCTCCCTCATTTGGTCTGTGTTCTCTTATTTTTCCCATGTTGTTGGATGACTAAGGGATTTTGGCCTCTGTCACCTCAGGTTTGTACCCGAGTTAATCAGGAAGTCATGGATTACAGTTTGAAGGTTCCTATTCACTCCAATTGACTCAAAGATGTACAATTTACAGGGGAAACATGCTTCAGGTACTTCGTGTTCAGGTAAGTGTGTTTTTATAAAAAAAAAATATATTTCTTGATGAAGGATTTGTTTATCTTTGAATAAATTTATTTCAATGAAAGGTTGGATTTTTTTCTCAATTTATTAGTACAGGGTAGAAGCTACTTCACTGAGGTAGATTTTTTCTAACCCTTTTTATAGATCTTTTGCCTATAATTGTGGATGGTTCTGTATGCCCCTTTCAATACGGCAATCTTCTTCACTAACAGTCTATCATCAGCAAACCATTCTTGGTCTGTGGCTCATCTGCAAGGCAGCAGCTGGTGGCTAATGAGGCCTGAACGTCGATGCTTTGAGTGCGAGGGTCCTTACGATGGGACTCCGAACCAGAATTAGTCCAGTAAAGCACCTAGCAGCGTATCTGGGTAAAAAAAAAGCTAGAAAATAATACTGGCCGGTAAATAAGCAGTGAATGCAGCTTTTGTAGCCATAAATATTTTAATAAATATGCACGTTTCAGGCTTTTTGGTTTTTTGTTTTCTGCTGTGGGTCCAGTCTCTTCAATACTGGATCAAGGCTGGGTTTGGTATCCGGGTCAGACAACAATTTCCTCTGGCTGGTGTGACCCACACTCTCGGAAACCATTTTCTGTCCAGACCCAGGGGGCATTACCATATGACCCACTTGCTCCTGTTGACCTTCATTTGGACTGTCTGCTGTGCCCTTCCACTGAGCAAGAGACTGCAAAACGATCACTACCGATTTCTGTGCCTAAATATAGTATTTCACTAAAATTTAGCGTGCGGAACCTTAAATGCTGTAGTTATCACCACTCTTTTACATTTAAACATAATTGTGAAGCCTTTGCAGTATTTCCCAATTCCCATGCAATCCCATGGTCAAAATTTTTTTTTTCATCCCTTTCATCTATGAAAAATTCAATTTGAAGGAAGGAAGACACTGACACTCAAAAAACCGAGTCATCAAAAGCACATTTTTAAAATCTGAGTTAGCTAGTATTCTACTAACTTCTAAAACAATTCATCCTGCCCTCTGTTTGGTCTCCGGGATCTTTTGCCATAGCGAATGCAGATCTATGTCCTGATGTGGGAATTTCCCTTCCTCCTAGACCCCTCCCAGCCTGTGTTATCTGAGAGTCTTGATCAAGCTGTATGTTCTCCTCTAACTGTTGTCTAAAAACATGAGATCGCCCACAGAAACATAATGAAAACCAGATGTGAAGAATAAGGAGGGGAGGGGAGCAAGAAAGATTCTGATGTGTTATTTATGAGGGTTCTGATTCAGCCTAGAATCCGTCCTTAAAGACAAAGAGTGTTATAACATTTCCAGGGTTCCTCCCAGAACCTCCCTAGCCAGTGGGAGAAGACACCATCCAAAATCAGCTATCCAAAGCACCTTTGTGTAGCACTGCTGACTCCATCAATCAGTTTAAGGCATTAACGGGGAAACTGAAATCCTTTTCAACTTGCCCATGAAATATATGTGTTGGTGATTATATTGTCCTTAATTGAACAATACAGACACATAGTGAAATGAAAACCAGCAGACCTAGAATTCCTTTACTGTTATTTATAGCTTAAATTGATTGCTTGTTTTAAAGGTCTTTTATTTATAAGCACAACAACTAAAAAATACAAAAATGTTCAACCACATATAAATGTACTTATTCCTTACATGACTAATGGATCCGACCTCTGGTGGCACTTTCAATCAACAGCTGTCTTGGGCTGTATTCAGTCGTGTCTCATGTCTACATCTTAAATATGACTCATCGTATTGATCTGGATCAGTACTTCATTTTACTTTACCTCAATGTCACCTTACACACACACACACACACACACACACCCCTTCTTGCAAGTCATCCATTTTATGCACGGCCCAGGTTTGCTGAGCCCTGGATTAATATTTTATTCCTGTTCATTTGGTAGAAAATTAAATGCAAACATGTATAGAACCAAAACACAAAACAAGTGAGCAGAAAGAGTTACCCAAGGAGGCCAGGAGAAGGGGGAACTCCAGAGCAGCCTGAAGGAGGAGCCTGCAGCTCCGCCCACATCTGCCACAGACCGCTATCAGCATCAGCTCCCCCGCTGTCTGACAGGCATTTTCCAGACGCCAGAATATGGCCAATGAAGCCGCCCTCCTCTGCATATATGCGATGTGTCTCAGGACCATGACTGGCCTGTTAAAGTGAAGCGGCGCAGTCAGCTTTGGCAGAACCAGACATGGTTCAGCAATGAGTGCTGACAGCTTGGGCCGGCTGAGAGCCTTTCCGCGCCCGACTGGGAATTTCGACCCGCAAGTAGGATCTGTGACATTTGGGACGCCGTCCCTCCCCTGGCTTGCTGGAAACAAAGTGGTTTAGGTCTCATTAAGCTTGGCCAGCCCTCACAGCTTCACAAAGCCTGTGCTCACAGCTTCACAAAGCCAGCTCTCACAGCTTCACAAAGCCTGTGCTCACAGCTTCACAAAGCCTGTGCTCCACGTGATCCAGCAGATCAAACATCTGGACCGAATTATTAACTATTACTACATGAGCTTCACTAATCTTCTGTCACAGTGGTGAATGTCAGTCACAGAGATACTTCTCAACTTCACGTCTTTGCTCTTCCAAAAACGTTAAAAGGACATTTGCCTTGAAGAATCACAGTGCATCCCTTGGATTTATATCTGTCATAGCTTTAGAGGCTGCAGAGAACTTATATATGGAATAGTTGAAACACCATCTCAATAATAAATTGGTTTTTTTTTATGTATAAGAAACAGAAATTCAGACACAAGGAATAAATTACTCTAATTTTCTCTTTACTTGGCATAATAAATGAAAAAACATGCCAAGAGCCATCCAACACTAGGGGGATAAAGGGGAATAAAGTCCACAAAAAAGAGTTTTCATAGCAGTAACTAAATGAAAATTGTGGCCTATTCTGTCACCGAAACTCTGAATCCAGAGAGTTTTACATAACTGCTATTGGAAAAGCGCCAGTTACGCAATGCTGACACAAAGACCTACATCATAACCGACAGTGATTAAAATTGCAGCTTTCAACTGAATTTATGGTTGGATGGCATATGTTTCATATTTCTCACCAATGCAGTATTTGTTTTTCTGTTAAAGTGACAGTTATGTCACGTTCAGACTTAGAGGCTGCACTTCAGTATCCTGTGTTCTTATAATCCAATGTCCAAATTTCAAAAACCCACGGTTTTAAGATATTTGCCATTTATGTCTGTCTTCTAACCTGATCGGAAACTCCTCTGCAGTAGTAAACATAGTGGAACCCAGAAGTTCTGAAAGCCTGTAAGCTACTTAAAGATAGAACGCTTAGCGGGAAAACTCGTGTGTACGATATATATTCAGCAATTATGTACTTGGCTTATATGTTAATATTCTTAAGTACACAGATTTAATAAATCACTATATTAGTTACTGACATGTTCATAACATCCGTGCACACACTGAATAAAAATGTGCATCAGAACAATCTAAAATTGAAATACTTTACCAAAGGGTAGTATTATTTCATATACAGTAGAAGAACATTTGATTTACTGAAATGTAACTTCACTCACACTTGTTCTTTAGCACTTTGGTATTTATTTTGGACATAACTATTCCTGGTTGGAGAGAAAGTACTTCAATCAGTATTTGATTCGCTTCCCAGGATAAAATTGGAAATTGTAGGTTTCAATAACAAAACAAGTCTTTTAACGTCAACTTCAGTGCATGCAGTCCAAGCATCGTCTCTGCCCATGTTCCTGCCCACTCTATTGTGCTTGAACCAACCAGTATGAAAGAGAGAAAATCTCATCCAGTAATCGACAAGGGATTTTTTTTATTGCCACATTGTGTTTGATCCAGTGGAGACAGAGAAGGGAGACCGCACCCACACGTGAGAAACATACAGCGCTATCCCCTGATTTTCAGTGAGATAACCACGCTTTGGCCTCTCTAGGGCATAAATTGTCCGATGAAGGGTTAATTACATGCATGTGGCTGCACTGTGATTTTAATTACATTTTAGCGTAACTTCAACAAAAACACAAAATTGGTTTTCGATAAATTTTATATTGTATAACGCATATTCTTTATATATTTGATTATTAGAATAACGTGTTGTATTTGTTCTATATGTGTTTTTTCTGTAAAAACATTTTATTTGCATAAAACGGACAGACGTTTTCTACTGCTAGCGCGTGGTAAAAGTTTGGAAAGGCATCGTTGTGAAATAATGCTTTAAAGCATGGATCTGTAAGCTGCCACTGATGCCTATGACCACAGTGCCCTCTAGGTTTGCTTGCTAACATCATTAGCAAGACTCGTTTGTGAAACGTTACTCAGATATGGCATTGTTTTTTTTAATGGGATAATACAAATCATCAGTACTTCTATGACTATTTTTGTCTCCACATAGATTTATTAGTCCGGTTAATTTATTTTCTCAGTCTTAGCTTGTTTTAACACTCAGAATAGAAAGATAATGAAATGCATAACGTCACACAATTATCCTTTTATTTTATAAGACGAGCCACAAGAGGGAGCTGTAGCCTCACTATACAGACAGGTCATCATAGATAAACGTGCCTTTTGCGTCAACAACCGTTCTTCTCAACAATGACATCACATCATATGTATAATTTACTCCTTATTTGGGGGGCTGTAATATTTATCACATGCCTATACACACTGCAGGTGAAGTTGGTTTCATGCTGTACTTGTTTGGAAATTTAGATGAAATCTCTGGTCTTTCAGTTAAACGCAGTACAATATTCAGTCTATACATAACATGACCTACATAAAATCAGTGTTATACCTAGAGGCAGTGATGTAAAATAAGAGATGTTAGTCACAATTGCCATAGCATGGTAACAATTCAAATCAATTTCAATTCCATTTCAATTTATTATTTTATTATTTTATTTTAAATAGCACAATTCAAAACACAGTTTCCCCTTGGCACTTGACAAATGTGTGTGGCAATTTATTATTAGTTAATTTATACTAAATTGTTTGTGATACAGGGAAAAGGATAAGATGGAAATGGTCCATGGCTTCAAGTTTTCTGCAAAACCTTCTCAGTTGGCCTGAACATGCTCATCTAGGCATGAAATGGGAACCAGATATAGAAAAAATATGAAGCATTTTACTTCAAAGGAGAGGTGCGCATTTGTTATGCAGTCATAGACTGCACCACAAGAACTGAGCCTGTCTGTCTTCCAGCTATCCGTGATCCAGCCCCTTTGCTCTTTGAATAAAACCAAGTTCACTGAAAAAAAATAGTTAAAAATTTTCTTTCTTTTTTTTTTACAAGAACAGCATTTAAAATCGTCCGTTCTCTGAGGGTATTTTGAGTATTACTGAGGGGTCTCTCATGTATTCTGTTCAGCCTACAAAAACCATGCAGCTGTAGGTCTCCATGGAAGCTGATAACATCCATGGAGAATTACCTCCTAATAAGGCTTCTTCAAGGTCATGCTAAAATGCCCGACATCCTTCCTAATAATGGACCCCCCTCCCCACTTCTCACTGCCACCAGCCACCCCACAGACTTGTTCCACCAAGGTTCAGCATCATGAAGACCCAAGGCTTGCCCATAGTTATCAGGCTCATAGATGCTGGGAGCCTTGACGGACATTGTGGCATATCCCCTTAAATCAGGTCTGATGTGTGGTTTTAAACCAGCCCTAAAGAGCGATGCGATGACTGGTGTTTCATCTGCAATTGGAAGAAGGCCACTGGAAACATGAACTTGGGGAAGGTTATAACATGACTTGGCCGCTTAGAGATTAGCCACATGCCTTTTGTGATGGAGTCTGCCACAGGGAAATGGAGAATGTCACACACATGAAGAATCCGGCCTTTGTTCTGTCCCCTGTTGTTGCTGTTCTTATTCACGAATAAACCCTGAGAAGATAATGGAAGTGAACAGCAGGCACACAGACAGCAGCCCAAGGCGTAACTCTGGGGCAGAGTTGAATCATACTGGTCAGATCCGGTAACCTGGTTAGAGTTTCAGTCACAGCTGCCTGCAAATCTTTCTCATTCATCTTTACAGAAACTCGACATGTGTAAAGAATCTTTTTATACCGGAAGCCCAACGACAGTATTGTTGGAAGCGGAGTGAATGGAATTCAATGCACTCATGAGGAATTCAGGAAGGGGGGTAAGGGGTGGTTCCAGGAGTCAACCTGATAAGTGACTCCCCCCACCGACATGTTTGCGGTGCATCTGCTGTGTCATCCGGGCTTGAAGGTACTGTTTAAGTTTTGCTGCTGTCCAAGCCAACATCAAGGTCATTCTGACCTTTGATGCACTAACACAGGCTCTGTCCGCTCACTGCAACAACAACCATGATCGCTCTCAATTCAGAAATCAGAAGAACACTTTCATTTGTGAGCTGAACAATAATTTTGTAATGGTACTATTCTAATTAAACACTGAATATATACAAATATACGTTAAGGAGTATTACATGCAGTACTATATACTTATCAATAGTTAAAAGGGGCTATTTTCTTATCACCTATGTATTCAAATATCCTTACATCCAGTTTCTTTTTTTTCCGGACCACACCCCTTTTCCTCCTGACCACATCCTCTTTCTTGTGACCACTCCCCATTTCCTGACCACTGGCCTTTTTCTTTTTGGGTTCATTACTTGTTCATTAGCATTTGTTTCAAACTTGTGTGCTAAAACCACCTGTCTATGAACCTTAATGAAATGTGCCATAATGCACATTAATTAGGTTTAACATAGACAGGCATATGGACTAAATTAGGAATTCCCAAGCCAGTCTAGATCACACAAAATTTTCAAGGTCTGCGGGAGAGCCGGCAGATTGATTGCCAATTCCATGAAATTAACATTTTGCTTTTTTTCATATCGAACAGACCATGTGAACATGAAACCTCATGAAAGAAACAAAAATATACAGTAATTTTCTGTAAATATACATACAGGGCTATTTCAAATAGCATACCTTTTGAAAACTATGGCCGAACCTAGGGCCACAGTTTTCCAACAGACCCGGGAACATAAAGACTGTCTTTAGTAACCATGAGTTTGAATGGGATGGACACTGACCTTGCCAATAACAGCAGAGGTAGGTGGAACAGGTGAGCCAGAGGTGGAAGAGATGGGAGAGAA
>JAABNY020000108.1:28056528-28085131 GCA_015164015.2 Brevimyrus niger | reverse complement strand
AAGGCAAACTAGCCAATTCCTGCATCTCCAGCCACCTGAATACTGCCAGAATGAAGCATGTAGCAGTTTAGGTGGTTCAGTACATTGACCCACTTTGATGGTTTTGCTCCTGCCTTCCTGTGGGCTCCCATACACAACGACTCAAGGCAGCGGCAGAATGTGAATCAGATCAAAACCAACACATTAAAAACTGAATTCCAAACCATCCAGCAATGAAGTCTTTATTCTAAGGCAGGGCTGGCGGAAGCTGCTCCATGGGGGAGGCGCTGTGGGTGCGGGTTTCTGGGATGACCTCTCCATCAGCCAATAATAAAGCAGAGGTTCTCAGCTCCAGTCCTGGGGACCCACTGTTATTGGCTGATTGAGAGGTCATCCCAAAGACCCGCACTGGCTCTCCATGGATCAGGTTCCCCACCCTGGTTGTATAGGATCACACCAAGGCCTGGATGCTATCCCAGGTAATATAGGGTAGGAAGCAGGGGTGCACCCAGGCCTGGATACCAGGTAGACTGTACTTTGCAGACAACAATTAACCTAGTTTTGTGTCCTTACAATACATAAGGAAAGCAGAACACCTGGCAACCTCCTCCCCCCAACCAACCATGAGGCAGAGGCAGGATTCAAACCAATATGAGGCAGCTGTGCTGCACACTTAGCCAACATCTTACTCTCTGCTACAGTATAAATGGTGCATCAGTAAAAAGATCACCGTGTAAATCCCCCTAGTTCTTAGCTGCAGAGGGCTGGATTATGAAAGTATCCTAAAGAGATCAGAGACGGTGGATCCTCCCTTGTAATATATGCTCTGAATCTCATACTCCCACCAGAAGTCATGCACTCAGGCATGTGTGTTGCAGCCATTATATAATCCCCAACTCTACGCCCTGCCTTTAGGGAAACCCAAAAAATAGCTTACCCAGTTTTTCTTTAAAAAATATTCAATGTATTTAGGAAGTAAAAGTAGCCATTATAAAAATTATGAGGCTTCAGCAGAGGATGGTATTATAATTGTAATGTGTGAATAAATGACATGTACAGCTTCATTATGTAATGAATGTTTCAAGTAGAATATGATCCTGTTATCCAAATGAAAGAGATGAGCATCGGTTGCATTTTCAATTACAATTAGGTTAATTATTAAAACCTAAAAATAAAACCTAGTTAGATAAAATATTATCTTTGATGTTTGGTGTATTTTTACAGACGTGTGTTAGATAATGAGGATCAGCATGACATAATTAATGCAAATGTAACACTGGAGTGGCAAAGGCACAGAGGAGTGATCTGCAGCTGTCATTTTGTCAATTATACAGAATTTTTGAGCAAAATCATACCTTAAGTTATACATTGTATTAACTACTCATCGATGACCTATTTAGAGTCATTCACTTATACTCTGTATAACTGTAAAGTTTTTGTCAGCATTTATTAAAAAAGATACATCCTTGTTGATGACAAAGAACGGAATGGTCAGTAATACAGCAGTATGTGTTGCCACTCAGCCCATCTGACGGAGCATGTTCTGGGGGAAGGGCCCACCTCAGGGTATTTTCTGTGGGGAAGGCCCGCCCACAGGGCATGTTCTAGGAGAAGGCCCGCCCACGAGGCGTGTTCTGGGGAAGGTCTGCCCACGGGGCATGTTCTGGGGAAGGCCCACCCACAGGGTGTGCTCTGGGAAAGGTCTGCCCACGGGGCATGTTCTGGTGAAGGCCCGCCCACAGGGCATGTTCTGGGGGTAAGGCCCGCCCCAAGCCAATTGATTGACAGTTGGCCCTTCGGGAAAAACAAAAGCAATATGGAAGAACAAAACAGAAAAACCAATAAAACATATATTTTTTATCCTTTTATTTTTGGTTTTTATTTTACTTTCTTGTTCAATTTATTATTCTTTTACAGATGTATTTTTAGCATCCCTATGACTCCATACATAACATTTAAAAGATATGCTTTTAAAAATAAATGCAGTCTGAATGATCACTTGCGATTTTATATTTACCTTATCCACACCAGAAGTAGGTTATTATATCACTGAGTTGATTGAAATTAATGCAGTGGGGTGAATCTGACAGTGTATGATCTGACGGCTTGATTTGTAACAAAGAAAAATGTGAAGAGCTATTGTCAGAATTGAAAAAGCACACACTTGAATAGGCAGATAGCTTGTAGGGCAAAACATGAACTAGACTCAACCTGGCTCTTATAAACTTCAAAAGATTATTGGGTATTCCTAAGTCCTTCAGTCAGAGAAAACAAACATGTTGATGATGAAACACAACAATATTTATAATGGCTGGAGGGCAGTGCAAGAAAGCCTGAACACCATGGCTGTGACAAACATACCCCACTTACATAATCACTGTTCATCTTTTGCAGGCCGAAGAACTGCATAGAAAGGTAATATTGTTTAAACAACAAAATAACAAAGTAGATGTAAAGTGACACAATGATTTGTAAAGAGAAATGACTGAAGTAAAGTGTTTAACATGCAAACATGGAAATGCTGCTATTGTGGCCAATAAGGGAAGCCAGTGCGACCAAAATGCGAAATTCCCTGATTCAGTTCTGCCCTAGACTGACAGCTATCCATCCACCTTTCAAATGCTTATCCTGGTCAGGAGCAGAGGGCATGGAGCATATCACAAACTGGAGCAGTGGGCATGGAGCCTATCACAAAAAGGAGCAGAGGGCATGGAGCCTATCACAAACAGGAGAAGTGGGCATGGAGCCTATCACAATCAGCATAGGGTGTGAGGCTGCGGTACTGTGGGCAGGATGGCACTGCATCACAAGGCACAGACATGCATGCAATATCATACTCTATAAGCAATATGTTTCCTATGCAACACAGAGTGAACATGCAAACTCCACACACACACAGCAAAGGCAGGGTTCAAATGCCAAATCCTCGACATGTGCAGCCTGAGCTCCTCAGCCAGTGTGCCGCCTTTGACAGCTGTCGCTCTCTCCCAAATAAGCTGACGTTGCCATGCCACCCATCTTTGAGCTGAAGAGCTAAATCGGAGCAATCAAATCTCACATCACTTGATCTTTGAGCGTGATCTTGATACCGACTTTGGTTCGATAAAATTGCCCTGGTGCACAGTGAGGGGTAAGTGTAGCTGACAATGCAGAATTACTCTTTGACGGAACAGACTGTTCCAACCTACTGGAAATTCACGGCACCTTCAAAACTACCCTGTTCCCCTGACGTGTGTCTCTGTAGAGAGACAGAAAAGATGTTAAACTTCATTGTCTTACCAGGCTGTTCCTTCTGTTACAGGCATGATTCTTAAAGACAAAACTTCTTTCACACCCCAAAGTGACTCACTGGGTGTAATGTATGACCCCAGACACACAAGAATTACACTTAAATCTTGCACACATACAGAAACACTTAAGTCTTGTACATTTATAATATTCTTCCAGCAAAACTAAAGGAATTACTGGGAGGACAGCAGCTGAGTCATTGGGGTAAAATGGTGAATGAGGGAGTTTGTTCATTTTGATTGTACAGTGCTTGCAATTAGCAATTCATTGGGTAATTTTTGTAGTGATCATGTAAATATTATTCAATAAACTGCACACTTCTTATATACCAACGATCAGTAACTACTAAAATCACTGCAACAGAGATGAAGTGAATATTTCAGTTTGTGTCATTTTAGGTTTAAAATTGTAACAGAAATGGAAATCTGTTAGAGAAATACCGAGCATTAAGGAGTTTCTAACTGCGGCTGACGCAAAACAAAGAGACAGTGGAACTAAGAGAAAAGAGAACATGAGTCTTTTCTCTGTTAAATGTTCAACTTTAGCTACGCTAACAGGGTCTGCATGTTTCAACCACCTCAAATCTTATCAGCAAGCAGCACAAGCTGCCGGCTTTGGGACTGGCATGGGATTTCTTGGCTGCTGTCGCATGATGCTCTGGTTTTGCTTGGGTTTCACTCCCCCCCCCCAAAAAAAAAAAAAAATGTAGAAGACATGAAGACATTGTTCTGGAAAGGTGAGGACATACAGTCCCTGCTACACTCAGCCCATGGGCAACAGGCATGAACAGGGACAGGCCCAGTGAGACGCTGACCCACAATCCACTTACTGCATGCTTATAAAAACGAGTCAATGCATGAACTGGATGCTTTTCTCACTGCTTTACTGTAATTTCCTACTGATAAAATGCCCGCTAATGCATTCCCCGCGTTTCCATCTTTAACACAAAATAATTAGTGCCCAATAATTAGTGTCTAGTATTTTACACAAGAATGTGTTATGAATTTTAAAAATTTGTGTATGTAATCCTTTTATATTCACACGCAATTTTGAGGGTATGTATTTGTAAGAGTTTTAGTGGGGCAGTGTCTTAGTGAATCTTACATAGTACTCTATCATGAAATATGCACACCTTTAATAAAAAACTATGATCATTCATGAACCATCATAATTTAAAACAGTAAGTGTTCAGTCTGGCATGAACTTCATTGTTTGGTTTTCTGACACAGAAACAGCGTAGGGAGGTTTTGGTGGATTTACCGTCGTTGCCAGGGTTTGAAAAATAGTGACGCCCAGGAAGGACACATGCCTCACTGCCGAGAGACACGGCCTCCCTGTGCACCACTAATCCCAAATATCCCCAGATCGGGTGGATTTTTCAGAGCCGCTACTGCTGCCCGTGATTTGTCACTTCATCAGAATTGAGTTTTCAGGGCTAAATTATTCAACATTAGCAGGCGTTTCTTCCAAGCGCTCAAATCCTCCCCATTCCTGCCAGCCCCCTCACAAGAAATATCTGCGCGCAGAATCCTCTCGTTACATTCATATGCAGATGTACGCAATTGCGGCGATCGTTTATCCCTTCAGAGGTTTATTTCAAATATCCAATCTGACTAACAAAATCAGTGCACCAGGAAAAGAGCAAGCTAAAGGAAACAGTGAATATTAGTGTTTATGCCGGAATTCGATGTCACTCTCTTGACTACAGAGTGTTTCTTATCAGTACCATAGAATTAAAGGAAGTGCGTGTCTGCCGACAGCTCTATGAAAAACATTAATCTCATGGAGAGTCCTGCCTTTAGACCTGCCTCAGTTAATTTGGCAAATACTAACCCGTGGTTACAGAGCATCTTCACAGAGAGGCACGGGAGCACAAGATTGAGTGCAGATTATGTGTGAATGGATTAATTAATTAAAATTAATTATTTAAATGATCTTTAAATTATTCATCATATATCTATTTTTGTGTTAATTCTTTGCTTGGTGCCTGTGCAGATTAAGAGACTGCAAGCTGCTGACAGAGTTGAATGAGAGATGACCGCCTGTCCCTGCGACAGATTGGATTATTTCCTGGGTTATTTATTTGTCCCCAGCTTTCATATATTTTCATATGTCTTGTTGGGATGGAGTTATGTATTCAGGTGAAAATATCAATATGTCAGTGGGAGGTATTATAAAAGGATGGCTCAGAAACTAACCTAGACATTGTTACTGATGACCTTCACCTAATAATAAGAAATTGTGCACATGACATTAGTGTCGTACGGATGCTTGAAACAATAAGAGGACTGTCAAATTTTCCTTTCTCTTATAGTGGTTAACATCCCAGAGCCAGTGCCACCTTTAATGGGTATTTTTTGCCACAAAAACAGGAAACTTTCCTTTAAGGCTGTTTAGATCGTTGATGTTATGTAGGTACACAACCCACACAGTAATATACCTGCCTGACAGTCCAAGCTCTTATTTTTAGTTATTCTGTAGATGGATAATGTAGTTATGTAAACACACACCCACACACTATAACAATCACTGACACTGTTGACCATATAATTCTTATAAATGGACTGGGAAAATTGGGTAGCACTCTCTGGAACATTCTCTTGTCTGAATCTGTTCATATGTAAGGCATGATTCCAGGATGCTACCGCCACAGCCACTACCATGCCCACCTGCCCACCACTCCAACTCCCCAGAATATTGACAGGCAAAGCTCATTTACCTATTATTATCCATCACCCCCCATCCCTTGTACACATAGCCTAGTTAGTTTCTTCAGTCTTTGCAAGGAATCGCTTAAATGACCAATTGCTGAGCAGTTTCTCCCAAGTTCTCCTCCCAATAAGAATTTCTCTCTTGGTGTTTTCCAGTGCTGCTCAGCATTTGGTTCCCAAGGTCTGGGCATTTACAAAATTCCTAACCATGGATCCAGCAGTGCTGCTTGGTGCTCTGGCAAGTCTAGAATGATGACTCATCATCATCATCATCATCATTATCATCATCATCATCATCATCTACAATGATGACTCAAATGTCTTACTTCGTTTCAGGCTGCCTTGCTTAGTCCAGTGCAAACTGAGATGGCTTTTCGAGGTGAAGATCTGGGAGTTGAAGAGTCTGATGTATTCCCAGCCTGTAGTAGGGCATATCACTCACATTTGACAGGTGCTTCAGAGATTTTGAGGCAATGTCACGGAGAAGAAATATGAGTTTCCATGTCTAGTGTCTGTCCTTTTTAAGTTACATCACTCACTCCTGGCACCGTTCATATGGACCCTGAGAAAACATCAGCAGTGTCAGAGTGACCCCTTCTTTCAACAGAGGCTTACCTGTAATTTTCAGAAGGGTATGGCTGCAGACCTCACCTGCGAATAAACCTCCTCTGTCAATAAATCTCACCCATTAAAGATGATTAAATCATCCTGTATTTTATCGTGTTCATAAAGAGGACTTTGTACAATGTCCACTGAGCTTAGCAAGTGATTACATCATAAGGGGGCAGGGCTTACATGGTGTTCCTTTGCGAGCTAGATCACCCATCACCCACTAGCAATAGGCTGATTCAGTCAGAGCTACAGTAGCTCCAGCCTCCTGTAACGCCTGTTAGAAATGACAAGACAGAATTAGCACCCAGGGGTCCCTCAGCTACACGCTCATATGCACAAGAGGCTCGTACAGCCACAAGAGGCTGTTCCCTAGTCTGTTTTTTTCTGTTTTTTTTTTTTGGTGAATAACTGTAGAAGATACCTGCACTTTGCACAAACCGGCTAAATTTAACTTTTAAAGAGTCTTTGTGGCCAATATCATTTCATATCATTTAATATCATCAGTGGCAGGCTGACTTATTAGATATGGCGACTTGTGCTGAGCACAATGACAATTTATCTGCATGCTAACATGCGTAGACATACTGTCAAAATATGCATGGGTGAGAGTTCTTAAAAACAAGACCAGTGCTAATGTATCAAGAAACATAGGATAATTCACTTTACTACTGGTAATGCTATTTGTGTTACAGATACAGTCTGTGTTGGAAAGGTTCAGCTGTACACTAAAGAAATAAATGTGGCATTTTACAGCTTATAACACAAAATAGGTGGACATGTACAAGATTTGGTGTGTGCTTACAATAATACTTATCACAGTACTATTACAATGAAACCAGTAAACCAGGTAAATACATAGCATGCATTTGATGTCTTCAACATATATGATGTGGTGCGGAGTACATCTAAAAAACATTGGTTTAAGTTAAATGTTGGGGATGTGGTCAGGGTGTCAAAAGCTTGAGAAAAGTTTACCAAAAGCTATGAACAAACTTTTTCGTATGAGTATTTCATTGTTGCTGAATGTTTGCCTAGATACTCACTAGTGTACCGGCTGAAAGACTGTGATGCAGATATCATAGAAGGGGCATTATATGGTGAAGAGCTGCAAAAAAATCAGACTGAGGGAAGATTAAAGCTTCAAAGTCAAGAAAATCTTGGCAGAGAAAATGCAGCATTAAAAAAGATGCTTTTAGTGCAGTAGCAGGGATGGTCAGAAAAACAACTGGGCTCCAGCTAATCATGAAATAGATGCATAAGTGTGGCAGCAAGTCTTTGGAAGCACAGATGCAAAAACACCACCATGGAGGAAGGCAGTTTTTACATCACTCTCCCAAGCAATCCTTCTCTTCATGTTTTTCCATACAATACCCACATGACAAAATTACTCAAGGCATTGGGTTTTAGCAGAAAATGGAAAGTGGATTAGCTGAGATACAGTACCCACATACCTGGGATTCACTGGCAGAAGAAGACACGCATTTCACGCGGGTAATGGCCCATCATTATCACCGGCACTGCAGTACAAGCTAAAAGCAGGGCATTACAATGATGTGGAAGACCTGAGCAGTGAGATGAACAAAGCTTTATGAATATCAAAACTAAAACTTGATTATACCCTGATTAAAGAACACAAGGTATATATTTTAGGTCCTCCATACCTGGCCTTTAAGGCAACAGTGGGTCTTGCATGGATGCTTTTTGTACCTGATGTTTTATAGAAAATATTGGAAAAAGCGACAGCTCAAAACCCTTTACAAAGCTCTACACGGCATACGTGTACCCAGGCATTGTCAAGCACAAAAGAGTGCATTTGTAGGGAGTCCTACAAATATTAACATAGTATATTTGCAAAAATGGTTTAATCCCACCACCCAGTGTCCCAGTTTTTCAAAAATGAAAGGTGGCAACACAAGTTAACGGTGCTCAGTAAACAGCCGCCAACTTGCCAACTGTGCTTACAACGCTGCTATCTGGCTTTCATAGCTAGTTAGCACACGGTCGCATCACTGCACTTTAGGCTATGTGAAGCCTACAAAGAAAAGGGAAATGTGTAGTGAATGTATGATGTAATATTAAGTAACAAAAAATGCTACATGCTATGAATGCCCAGGGAGAACAAGACAGTGCCTGTGTTTGTCTGTTCTGTTCTGTTCTGTTCTAACTAGCTGTTCTTTTGCAGCCATAGAGAGTCAGGCCAGTGATGCTAATGAGACAGAGGCAGGAATGATCATGGGTGATGGTGGTGCAGGAGGTAGTGCTACCGGTCAGCAACTGGAGGGTTCGAGCCCCGGGTCCTCCTGTCCTCATTGCAGTGTCCTTGAGCAAGACACTGAACCCCAAATTGCTCCCGGTCGGCACCTTGCATGGTAGCCTCCGCCACCATACCGGTGTATGAATGCAGGTATGAATGGGTGAATGTGAGGCATATATTGTAAAGCGCTATATAAATGCAGTCCGTTTACCATAATGCAGGGGCAGGAAGCAGTGAAGAAAGGACAGCAACAGGTATGTACAACTGTGTTGGCAGTACAGTGTTGTGCTGCAATGATATTATGCATGTTTTAATACTGCAGAAAATTATGTAACTAGTGGGAATTATTTGTATGATTGCCAGATATGAAAATATCTGTGGATGTATATACATTAATATAGCACACTTATATAGCCATGACATATGTATTACATTTATCATACATAGACATGAGAGGACTGTACTTCTGGGAACATGCCAGAGACAAGAGAGGGCTGTACTTCTGAGTACATATGCTGTCATTCAGAATCGCATGTTTGATATTATCAATAATCTAGATATTTTTTGTGGCCATAATCGATAATGGAAATTCAGATATTGGCCTAACCCTAGTTGTCAATTGATTTAGAAATTGCACATATGTAATTTCACATAGTTGATACAATTGTTGAAAATGTCCATTGACATTTTGCTACCAATAGAATTCTTGGGTCTGATTTAGCATTTTGTCCGCCATTTCCTGAAGCTACAGTAACTTGTATATATCACGTCATATATTACATAAAATCTAGTGGATACTACAGACATGCTTCTCATACTATGTAAATTTGTAACATCCTACATTGTGGGCAGGGTCTAGGATCACAGATGACTACTGTATGGAAAGCAGGGGCTATTCTAGTATTTGACCCTGGGGGGGGCAGCCACCATTAAAGCTGTTTCCCACAGTACTGGCCAAGCAATGGGTGTGATGTATTTATGAGAATACAGGACATATTTCTGGGGGACTGTTACAAAAACTAACGGGGCTAATGCCCCCATTAATAGGATCTAGGGCAATGCCTGTGATGAGAAGCTGTAACAGTCTCCATAGTGGCTGTACAGAAGCTAACTCATCCCTAGTTTTCCATCATAGGCACTGTGGTGAGGATCTTTTCAGTCTCTCATTTTATATGACGTATTGGCTCACTGATTAAAAATGACTCCAACGCATTACAAAAAACATTCAAACCTCTGGAATCCTCAGCAGACACGCCAGAAGCAGCCTGGAAGCTTGGTTACTGAGCCGACCTTCTGTATGCATTCTTCAGACACTTGGATTACTTTTGATGTAAATAAAGGCTCAGAGACAGCCTGCTAGCTCAGTCTTTCATAGGCAGAATCAGGGCATCTCTTTCCTTTCCTTTCCAACTGAAAAGGACGGCACTATTTGCACCTAAGAAAATATGTAGTCTATGCCAAACGACAATTATTGAGAGTTTACTTTGTAGGTCAATAGCATGACTGAATCACTCTTGAGAGCAGATTTAGAAAAAAGACCAAAGGGCAAAAGTGCTGCTTCTGAAATGCTTCTGTCAATGGAAAATGGCCATTAAACTCCCTTGGTCCATTTATCACACCCCAAAATCCTTTCTGAGTTCACCATTAGAGCCTGTCAACATGGTCTCATTTTTTGGTGATGTCACCTTGGATTTCTCCTTACCGATCATATATTGAGTGGAAAGTGGAAACTTTTACAAAGTAAAATACAAAACGCATGAATCAAGCAATAAAAAGATATGAATAGCTTTACAGATTTATAAGCAATATGAGTGTACAGACACAGTATTGAAACAATGTTATACCATGGCGCTGCTGAGTTCTTGAATCTGAAGCGTGTTGATCAGTTCTCCATAGTCGTACATGTTGTTCTGAGCGGGTGGATCAGAGTAATAAAATTAAATGATGATACTTTATTGTTCATCATGGGGATATTCTCTTCTTGCCTGCCCATCTTGCTGTCCATGACACAGAGTAGGTGAGAACAAGCTTGGCAGTGGAGGGCAGCCTCCTGTAACAGTGCCAGTTGAGCTGAGGGTTAAGGGCCTTGCTCAAGGGCCCTCGGGCATGACGTTTCTGCAAAGACTCGGCTCAAACCAGCCACCTTCCGATCACAGGCACGGAGAGCCACACACTGCATTTACAGTTGTAAACTGACGTGTGATTGTAATAATTGATTCACACTAACGTTGCTGTTGTGACCAGTGGTCAGGGCTTTAATGCCAAAATGTTTTTCTGATGTAATGCATCTGCCTGGACAAACTTTGCACTCCTGTTTAACCTGCCTAACTAAGATAGTACACAAATGCCATTTACCCATAATGCAATTGGATACTAAGAGGTACATACAGTAAATCTACATTAATCAATGTAGATGAATACAGCTGAATACAAGTTCCCACACATTTCGCAGTCTGACAATCAGACATAGCAGAAGGCAATTCTGATATAATTAGTGACATATGGTCTTAGCAACAGACTGATTTTAAAATAAAGACAGTGGCTTCGATAAAACATATATATTTCTGATTAAATGTTTCCTAGTAACAGAGTTTGACAGTATGTAATTATTCAGACCGTCCAGACATTACGCTGTGGCATATAGTGTTTCAAAGGTATTTTAAACAGCAGGGTTTGGGGTGGAGGGAGTTTCCCAACATACAGTTAAGTATCTATATTACTTGTTCTTCGCCCCTATTTCCAGTAGGTTGCCTTTGTCCTTTGTGGGACTATTGTATCGGACAGACATTCTATTTGGCAAACTTTCTCTTGTTGGCATGCTGTCTTGATAATCATAGAAAAGACATCAAGCAAAATATTCAATACATGTTATTTATTTCTGGCAATGTTTTTAAACATGAAAATCGTGCTTTCTCAATACAACAGCATCTACAGACATTTAGTATTTTTTACAGTTATAAATATACAAAACAATATTCTTTTACTACACAAAATTTCTATAATTATTACCTTAATTTATATTATATATTTTCTTCATCTCAGTAAGGTATGTCTTCAGGTTTCTGACGTAGATTATTATTATTAATCAATTATTATTGCAAAATACGGATTACGAACATTAAGACCAAAACAAAGTTCATATGAACATTCACAGGAACATATATTTCACAAAGTACAGTTTTACAGCAGCTTCCGAGAAAACTGCAGTGGGTGACTTCATAAAAAATCCATAGAACATTTATTCATTGCACAGAGTTAAGTATTTCTGCAAAGAAATTACTAATTCAACCATATCCCTGCCACTTTTAGCTGCCATAATAAAACAAAGAATCATTACCTTTATTTAAACACACTGGCATTGTCATTAATATTATGTGCTTTTAGATGATTTAATAAAATTGGGTAATATAATCAAAGGCCATATAATGTCTCTCTAGAACAGTGGTTCTCAAACAGTTTGCCTCGGAAGCGGGCCTGGCCTGCCGTGGAATTTTGTCCTAACATGCCTTAGTCAACTATTCCATGAAAGAAATGGAGAACATGTTTTACATGCTGTAAAATGTTTTCATTAGGACTGTCAGAGTTAGGTTTTGGAATGTGTGACCCTTGGATATGGGGGACTATTGTATCCATATTTTTTAGATATCAAAATATTAATATTCTATTTCCAATTCTCACTATGAACAACATTTTCTGTGACATAACAGTAAAAACTGTACCAGATAAGCTAATGGTGTATTTGGAGCCCTGGAGGGGCCACAGACATTATTATTATTATTATTATTATTATTATTATTATTGTATATTGTATATTGTTTGTCCACACAATGTACATTTAACTCACTTACATTTAACTGACACAGAAGGAAGGGTACGATTTATGGGTGCTCACTGAGTTTTGAACTCATGAGTATTGCACTGTTAGCATTTGTTGAGTTACTGGAGCATTGTTGATGATGAATTAAATTGTGCTTTATCTAACGTGCCCATGAAACACTTAATGGAGCTCACAAGAATGTGTTCAGAAAATACGAGACTAATCGTGCCCTATATTGGTTCAAAACTGGATACAACATCTCATTTTTTAAATATGGAACGATTGCACAATATATGGGATGTGTTAAACTCTAATCTTCACATTTCCCAAAAGACTTAACTGCACAACTTTACTGGCATGTTACTTTTGCACAATAAAAAACTATCCAAAAAAAATGTATGTTCTTATTTACAATATATACACAGGATTAGCTACAACCAACAATAACAATATTTACAAATTGAAGTATTGTTTCACTTGGAGTATACCAATTCTTTGCCAACAAAACAAGGAATATTGCCAAACAAGTGACTTTATCTTGCCCGCTAACCTTAATGATGTCTAATTGCTCTACTCCTCAGGTTGACAGCAATGCTTGGGGTCCATGTGTTTACCTGATCTGTGCCTGTTCATTCGTGTGATGATGTGACACTATTGACTATACTGAAATGCACTAAGGGGTGACACAGCAATGGTGTACCTTGGGAACATCTTTATTGTGGGTTGTGGAACACAAGGGTTTGAGAACCACTGCTCTAGAATAAACTGCATAGTCCTATGACTCTACTATACTGTTTAGTGAATATATTGCTTGAATGCTGAAGGTCCTCACAGTGTTAATCTCTGGTGGTGTTTTAGATGACATTTTGGTTGTTTACATCCTTTGATCCGGAAGAATGGCAAGCATGTTACATTAAACATTACTGTGGGACTGTTGTACAGGGAGTCTGTGTGCGCTTCTGCAGTGCTGTCGGACCTGTTTGGTTAAGTCGCATCAAATGTGAGATGTTGAATGTGAAAGTTTGTGAGATTTTGGTTTAATACTTTAAACCTTAAAATAAAAAATGTATTTAAAATTTGCACAAAAAATTGGTCATACATAGAATTATTTATTTCATTAGATAATCAGTATAAATTTGTAACAGTCTTCCATACGCATCACCCAGAGGTTCTAAAATTGTGTGAGATGCTTTCTCACTCCTGTATGGACTAACAACGTGAAATCTTCCTGGCTATGATAATAAGGAGGCTTCCCAAGATTATATGACTCGATAACAAATATTGTCTTGGATTAGCATGATATATTTAAGTATACACAAAGCATTGCCTTGGCGTTCACACAGTCCTTGGTGTAGAAAAATTTATCTTCTGTCATTTATTTTTTGCATTTACTTACTTATTGATTAATACATAATTTTCCTTGTGAGTACTATAATCAAACCTAATCTATTCTTGTCTTGGCAGTAATATTATTTACCTTACCAAACATATAATTTATATGCTAGAATCTGTATTTAGGCTAAATTGTGTCAGGTAAATAAAATTTAGTTTTAATCCCAGTTACAATATTTCTGATTATGGTTTAACTCAGGTTAGATACACTAACAGTCAAGCTGTTACACAATATTAGCAATTAGTATGATATGAGTGACTGAGTCATTACTAATGCAAACAAATGTGAAACAGTTTTCAGGTTGGTCTTATTTCATTCCAGGAGGTAGGATTTTATTATTTTGATACAGAAGTTCATGGTCTCATTGAATCATGATTATGCTTTCTGTTTTAGATTTGGTTTTTAAAAAGGTATTTATATATAAGCTTCCTCATTAGCAGGGTTGGAACTCTCTGTCTGGGGCTCCGGCCCATTCTCCTGGACTTTGATGATGGCCACAGGCTGAATCATTATTCTAAAACGCTGGAAATGCACACAAAGTACCGAGTTCAGAAGCAGTTCCTGCATTGTTCTTCATTTGAACCTCTATGAATGGTCTGGATACTCATACCCCACCCTGAGATGTCTTACCTCTCTGGAGGTGCCCTTGAGCGTGAAGAACATGTAGCCCATGTATCCTGGTATGAGCACCATAGAAGACAGGGCCATGCACCAGCCCACTCCCTGCCCCCAAGCTGGAAATACGTAGTTGTTCAAGGTGAGGGGGACCATCTGGACAGCGCTGAAGAGGAACACACCCTGGCAGGCAAAGAATCATTGTATATAAAGCATGTCAAACATGACAGAGGAAACCACTGGTTACATAGTGACATATTAGTGCATATGAAAAATGGGTGAACAGATATCTTCGAATATCAATAAACAGAATAATAATACTTAAACACATTACAAACTAAGACCTAAAGTTTTTTTCACTCCGTTTTTTCATGTCTAACTAATAAAGGCATGTTTTAACCAGATGTCACCATTCCAACTAAACTGTGCCTGTATTACAGCTATACTCAGGTATTACATTATAGTGGAAATATGCAGTATGAAAATAGTAACACCTAAGATTTTCATCAAATTCATCAAACAGATATAGAATTATGTTACACTGAGTGTGTGGGTGAGCCCTGCAATCATCAGGAACCCCCACAGGGGGCCTTCTGCCCAGAAGCCTGCACTTCCAGGCTTACTCTGGCCCTGTCTCCCATAAACTGTGAAGTTGGGGGCTGTTATTTCAGTTATGTGGGTGCTGTAGGGTGGAAGGTGAGCGTGAATGATTTTCAGAAATAGGACTTACAGCTACAATCAGAGGAGTGAACACCACCCAGCACAGCTTCCACCAGATACACGGCTTATAGCCAATCATCTCCTTGATATTGTCATAGAAATTGTTGACACCTAACACAAGATAATGATTTACAAGATTATACAACATTGCAAAGCTAAATTCTTTTATTTTATGTTTGACTGATTTTTGAACTGAATCATTCTTAATGTGATTCGATATATTCACTATTAGCCACTAACATTTACTAAATTTAGTAGGTTACCTGCTAGAGGGATGAAGTTGAATTGGTTAGTTGTTTTCCGTACTCACCATAGCACCAAGAGATAGAAATGCACTCAAAGAACACCAGGAAGAGTAAGCACATTCCACTGGCCGAATAGTAGTCAAACAGCTTGAATACGTAGATGCCACCCTGAGGACAAAACAGGAACATAATCCTCAAAATATTACAGTGAGATTGGCCACGCTTTCAATAATATATATATATATATATATATACTCATATAAATATACGCAGTGTTAGTCTTCTTGACAAAAACTATGATGAAAAGTATTCAACAACAAAGATTTTTAGGATGATAATGAAATGAAAACTAAATTATGATGCCAAAAACTATGATAAAACTATGATTCCTTCAGGAATTCAGAGGTGGACCGATCTATGTGCATGTAAATGTGTACACAGAAAATCAAGCGAAATATTCAATGAAATGCAAAAATGACATACTGTATTAGATTAACTAAACCTGTTTGTTTCACTGACTGCATGTACTATAGATGTAGACAACTAAATCTACAGTATCCTTTTAATTTTCATTGACTAAAACTGAAAATAAAAATTAAATCTCAATTCTCAGGACTATAGGCCAAAGACAACTAAATCAGAACATGCTGTCAAAATTAACACTGCTCAGACCACAAAGCAGAAAATCCAGGTTTGAAATTCATAAATAAAAAATCAGCCACATAGTTTATTAGGCATTAAAAATAATATTGTCTAAAGAATAAAATGTAACACCCCTCTTATGAAACAGGATGACATTCGTGACTGTGGTGCTAACACAGCAGAAGGGTAGGATTCATGCTTTACCTGTGTGATGTTAGAGAGACCGATCAGATAGGAAACAAGGCAGACCCCAGCAATGAAGAGCTCTCTCCTTGTTCTCAGCATCTTTGGGAACTCATCTACCAGGGCTGTGATGAAGCCCTCCACCGTGCAGAACTGCATGGGCATCAAGCACATCAACAGAGATGGCTGAGGTCTTACTCGCAACTCTCCTGTTGACTGAATGCTTTTTTTTCCTATTTCATCACGCATGCACTGCAGCTGCACATTCTATCACGGGACAAAGAGAGTACACCCTTCTTCAGTATATTGCCAACTTTTAGAAACAAACTTATCCAACCTCAGGTGTAGCACAACGGTTTTCAGTAGCCAATTCCTTACATTGCATAGGTGACATCATTGGAAAACATAGTGTTTCTAGCTATGGGGAAAAACCAGGGGCTAAGTTTAGTTTTTTTTTTTTGAAGGAAGACTGGCATTGGGGGTAAAATTCTCAGGACTATAGGCCAAAGTAATCAGACCGAATGACACACATGATGGCAAATCATCAACATGATGCTAATGCTAGATAATAGAATTAGTTTCAAGAAGAAAAAAAAAACCCTATGGCAGTTTCGTTATTTTTTACTTGTAGTTTATTCAAACTAACATTTACTGTAGGTCTTATTCAAAGACTGCTCACAAAAGACATTCATATATCCTGGTTACTACCTGTTCTATAGTAAATTAGTGACATAAATCTAACTATTCTATAATAAATACCAGTGGGGGGCTGAGGTATATTTCCAGGATATCCCTCCCAGCATTCCCGGCAACATATATAATTCATTTAGTTATGCACTGTGTTTTTTAATTAGCTTTATTGTATTCATCTTTTATCTTTTACTTACTATAGGTTGTGTGTTCATTGTTTCAAATTCTGTTACTGTCTTCATACTATCCACCATTGAGGTGATGATGTTGTATACTGATGATCTGCTTGATCAGTCTGTGTTATGCTGAGTCTGTGTTTCGAACAAGAAAGTGTTGTTTGCCCCCTATAGTGTACAGTCCCAATATGGAGCCACGGTATTATATAGTTATGTAGTTATATATTACGAAATGTTTTTAAGTACTGTGACCTCGTAAAACCCTGAAAGTTTGAAATCTCATTTGAGACAGATATTTACAGATTATGTATGCGTGTAAAAGACATTTTATATCACAATGGGACTTTCTGGTAAAATAAAGGTAAATAAATAACAAATAAATGCATTTGTGTGTGTGTGTGTGTGTGTGTGTGTGTGTATTTTATAATAGACCTTTTTAATCGTTTACTATAAGAGATTCGCATCAGTTGTAATTGTGATTTGTCAGCTATTCACAACCATCTTGGAGCTTCCAGTTCTAATGGATTCATGACAGTGAAACTCAGCAGCTCTTCTTATACCAAAAGTATTTTGTATCTACCAGTTGCTATTAAAAAAAACATCACATTTCAGTTCTTGACTTTTTGATCATTTACCATGATCTCTCTGAGAGGTTCTATTGTGAAATAAACATCACATTAAAATGACCAGATTCATCCATCCATCCATCCATCCATCCATCCTTTCATCCATCCACCCATCCTCTGCCTATCCAGGTCAGGGTTGCAGAGGCAGCAGTCTGAGCAGACATGTCTGGAACCACCTCCTCCAGGTCCTCTGGGGGGGATACTGAGGGGCTCCCAGGCCCGGTGGACGTGCCCGAAGTATCTCCCAGGGAAACACCTTGGAGGAATCCCAGACAGATGCCCCATTCACCTCAGCTGGCTGTTTTCGTTACCGAAGGAGAAGCAGCTTTACTTTGAACCTCTCCCAAATATATACTGTAAGCTCCTCACGGCATCTCAAAGGCTGAGCCCAGACAAATGGAGCTCATTTCCTCTGCTTGTATCAGCGATCACATTCTTTCGGTCACAACGTCGAGCTTGTGACCATAGGTGAGGGTAGGAACATAGATTGCCTTTTTTCTCAGCTTTCTTTTCAGCATGACAGACTGACAAGATGTCCACGTATCTGCTGAATCCGCACTGATCCGCCTGTAAATCTTCTACTTCCTGCTTCCCTCACTTATGAATAAGACCCCAAGATTCTTAAACTTCAACTGATCACCACCTGATTTTGCATTGGATACGACAGCAGGGGAAAATGCTAGACATATCAGGTAGACCCAAATGTATAGTAAGGGTGTACTGGGGGCGACAGGCAGAGCTGCTCAAGCATGGTGTTCATTATGAACAATCTGTGGTTAACAATTAAGTTCAATAATGGAGCACTGTTGGGGTTCAGATCTGACAGCCCATTCCTCCGGACCGGACCTTTCCAGGTTTCACTACATAGACAACTGTCAGAGCCTGTCCTCCAACTGGAAGTGGAAGGTGACCCTCTTTCACTGGGATTAACTCCAATGTACAGGCACCAAACTAGGGGGTTATGAGTAAACCAGCTCCTGCCCAAAGTCTCTCACTTACGGCAATTCCAGAGTGGAATAGAATCCAATCCTTCTCCAGGAGTTTTGTTTGAACTCGTGTTACACGATGAGGTAACCCCGACAATATCTAAGTACACTATATGGACAAACATATTGGGAGACTTATCCATTACATCAGCAGGGATTTTTATGACATCCCATTCTAAGTGCATAGACATCAATATGGAGATTTTGGAGTGTGTTTGTGGGAATTTTTGCCCATTCATTCAGAAGAGCATCTGTGAGGTCAGGCAAAAAAAATGTTTGATGGCGTTGAGGTCATGCCTCTGTGCGGCCAATCAAGTTCTTCCACACCAAACTCACCTAACTAAGTGTTTGTGAACCTTACTTTGTGTACTGGCGAACAAACATGATGAAACAGAAAAGGGCCTTCCCCAAACTGTTCCCACAACTTTGGAAGATTTGAATTGTCCATAATGTCTTGACATGCTGAAGAATTAACAATATCCTTCACTGAAACCGAGGGGCCTAGCCCAACCCCTGAAAAACAACCCCCATACCATTATCCCTCCTACACAAAATTTACATTTGGCACAATCCGGCAGGTAACATTCTCCTGACATCTGCCAAACTCAGACTCGTCCATCAGATTGCCAGACGGAGAACGTGTTTTGTCACCCCATGGAACATGTTTCAACTGCTCCACTGTCCAGTGGCAGTGTGCTTTACACCACTGCATCTGATGCTTGGCATCACGCTTGGCGATGTGAGGCTTGCATGCAGCTGCCTGGCCAGGGGAGCCCATTCCATGAAGGTTCTGGCTCACAGATTTAGAGCTGGGGTTAATGCCAGAGGAAGTTTGGAACTCTGCAGTCATTAAGTCAAGGGAGCGTTGGCGACTCTTACCCCCTATGTGCCTCAGCACTCAGTGACCTGCACTGTCACTTTAAGTGGCCTGCCTCCTCATGGCTGTTACTCTTGTTTGTGAAATGCTTCCACTTTGCAAAAATACAACTTACAGTTGACCGTGGAATATCTAGCGGGGAAGAAATTTCATGAACCGACATACTGCAAAGGTGACACCCTATGACAGTGATTCACAGAGCCCTTCAGAATGACCCATTCTTTCACAAATATTCGGAAACTACAGTTGTGCTTCATTTTATACCCCTGTTGCAATGGGTCTGATTGGTCAGCTGAATTCAGTGATTAAGAGGTGTGTCCCAGTATTTTGTACTTATAGAATATTTCTCCACCTCCTGTAGTAGCTCAGACTCCTTTTCCACCAGAGAGGTCACATTCCCTAAATTGGGTTCTGGAGACCAGGTATTGGTCTGCAAAGCTTCTGCTTCCAAGTGCCATCCAAGTGCCTTCCAAGTGCCATCCACAGTGCAGCAGAGCCTTTGGGCTCCTCCTCCAAGTGGTTGGCCCAACAGAAAATGGTTCCACGTGGCTTATTTGGGCTGTGCCCGACCACCAGGCCCTTACTGACAAGCTCCCCCCTCAGGCTTAGCTCCAGAAACAGCCCCTGCATCCCTGTGCTGGGTGAAGTTTTTTGGTTCCTAGTTTTTCATAATGGTTGTTTAAAGTGCCCTTAGTTTGGCTCCTCATCTAGGGTATATCTGCCGTAGGAGGATCATTGGAACAGACACACCCATCCACCCCAGCAGGGTGGCCATTCATAGACATTTCGTGACAAAATGTCTTAACCACCAATGAGATCTTTGACTGCACCAAAAACAGGTGAACAAACGTCAAAGGGTATGTACATAAGCTCTCTTGGGGGGAAAAAGTCATCTTGAACTTCTACCTGACTGTCAATTCCAAGCATAAGGAGCATGGAGAAGAAGAGAACTGCCCACAGTGGAGATACAGGTAACTGCGTCACAGCTTCTGGATACGCCAAGAAAGCCAAGCCGGGGCCTGCAATGAAAACAAAGAATTCTGGGTAAACCTGGTGCCATAAGCCGGTATGCGTGTGTGGAGTGCTACTAGTGCTGAGGGAAATGATAGCAGTAACAGCAGCAGCTCAAGAGGCTGTGAACGCATAATGTTCTGAGAAAGGGGGCTTAATCCCCCATAAGGATGAGACTGAGACAAAACTGAGGGTGGTTTCAGGTGCGATTACCAGAAGCAGCCACATCGGCAATTGGCCTCTTTGTGACATTTGCCATAAAGCCGACAATGGAGAAGATGACGAAGCCAGCGAACATACTGGTGAAGGAATTGATGCAGCATACAATGACAGAGTCTCTGTGGGACATACACACCACAGTTTAGTATTGTTAGCAAGAGATATTGATCAATTTCTTTCTTGCTTTTTATCTGTTCTCTAGCCTTCTAGAGAATCTTTCCAAATCCAAAGCAGTTTAAACTTTCAATACATTCAGATGTCTCTGAAGATTAGACAACACAGGTAGAACAGCACACATAAACCTCCACTGTGAAAAGCTGACAAGGAATATAAATGCGGCTGCTTTTAAGTAAGACATTCACCACACCAGTAACAAACAAGTCAAGGACCAGATCTGTTAAGGTTATTGTGAATGACATCTGTACCTGTACACATTGTTGTTGAAAGTGTTGTAGCTCCCAAGAGCAATCAATGAGCCCAGGCCCAAACCATAGGAGAAAAATATCTGAGTAGCAGCATCGAGCCACACCTGACATAAGGGACAGTGCATTTAGTGAATAGTGGAGAATAGGAAGCCTTTACAGACAAGAAACGCATTGAAAAGAACTCAATTTCTCTTTGATTGTAATAACGTTTAACAGAAACCTCTGATTCTTTAAGTTTGGTGAAGTCTGGTGTAATGTAGAAGAGGATGCCATCTTTTGCTCCAGGAAGTGTTATTCCCCGCACAAACAAGATGAACAGCATTATATAGGGGTACGTGGCAGAGAAGTACACAACCTGGAAGAGAAAAAGAGAGAAAAGCGTGCGTCACACCATAATTTAATGTGCCCCTCAAAAGTTTTAATGTTCAGCTTATTTGAATTATCCACCCATCCATCTATTATCCAGGGTCAGGTCATGGGGGCAACAGTCTAAGCAGGGATGCCCAGACCTCCCTCTCCCCAGTTACCTCCTCCAGCTCCCCTGGGGGCTCCCAAGGCTTCCCCAGGCCAGGCGAGACATATAATCTGTCCAGGGTGTCCTGGGTCTCCTTCCAGTTGAACATGCTCAAAGCACCTCCCAAGGGAGGTGTCCAGGAGGCATCCTACATAGATGCCAAAACCACCTCAACTAGCTCCTTTAGATGCAGAGAAGCAGCAGCTCCACTCTGAGCTCCTCCTGAATGTTCAAGCTCTTCACCCGACCTCTAAGGCTGAGCCCAGACACCCTTCGAAGGAAACTATTTCTGCCGCTTGTATCCACGATGTCATTGTTTTGGTACTTTTACCCAAGGCTCCTGAGCATGGGTGAGGGTAGGAGCGTCGATGGACTGGTAAATCGAAAGCTTTGCCGTCTGGCTGAGCTGTTTCATTACCACAACAGAACAGTGCAGCATCTGCATTACTGTTGGTGTTGCATCAGTTGGTCTGTTGAGCTCCTGCTTCCTTCTGCCCTCATTCGTGAATAAGACCCCAAAATACTTAAACTCTTCTGTCTGAGGAAGTAACTAACCCCCCACCAGGAGAGGGCACTCCACCCTTTTCCAGTCAAGAACCTTGACTTCAGACTTGGAGGTACTGATCCTCATCCCAGCCACCTCAGCTGCAAACTGCAGGGCAGCAGTGCATGCTGCAGGTCACAGCCCGATGACGCCAGCAGGACTGCGCCATCTGCAAAAAGCAAAGACTTGACCCTGAGGCCCCAGAAATGGACGCCCTAAAAGTTCTGTCCATAAATGTTATGAACAGAATTGGTGATAAAGGGCAGTCCTGGTGGATTCCAACACCCACTTAAACTGGTGGACAAAACTGTGGAAATACCTAGTATTTTTGGCATTGCACTTTAAAAATTACTACACGAATATTGGCAATATTTTTTATAAACAAAGAATCTTAAAAATATACACTTGATGATTAAAAATGTGACTGGAACAGCAGTTCTGCAATCTCAGCAGGTTCTGCAATCTCCAAAGATTGCCTCTCCAAGCTCCTCCCACACCTGAGCCTTTGCTTCAGTAACTGCCGAAGCTGCATTCCACTTAGCCCGCCAGTAACTGTCAGCAGCTTGAGGAGTCCCACACGCTAACCAAGCTGGGAAGACCTCAATCTTCGGCCTGACCATTCTCACCACCAGGTTCGGGAACTGCCGCCGTGACAGACACTAACAACCTTATGGCCACAACTCCTCACTGCTGCGTCTGCGATGGAGTCCCAGAACACGGTCCTTATGTTCTCAGTGTCCTCTGACTCCCTCAGGATGCAGGAATAGTTCTGCTGGAGGTATAAACTGAAGATCTCCCAGACAGGGTCCTCTGCCAGACACTCCCAGCACACCTTCACTATGCATTTGGGTTTGCCTTCCTGCATCTCATCCATGGTCTGCAAGAAAGCTGGATACTCAGAACTGGTGTTTTGTCTATATACTATGCACATACAACAAACAGAGCCCAACCCCCGAAAGAAGGCAACCATCTCATTCATTGGGGTTAAACTCCAATGTACTTGGACCAAACCAGGGGGGGCATAGACCCACACCGCACCTCTCAGCATGGGCAACTCCAGACTGGAATAGTGTCCAGGCCTTCTCCAGGACTTCGGTTCCAGAGCCAACGCCATGCATTGAGGTGAGCCCCACAATATCTAGTCAGTATCTCTCTTTTCCCACCCAGAGAGTTATGTTCCTTGTGCCAATAGTTAGATTTTGTTGCTGATTATCAGTCTGCCAAGGCCCCTGCTTTCAACTACCACTCAATCTACACTGCACCTGACCCCCACGGCTCCCCCTGCAGGGGGTGGGCCCACAGGAGGGCGAAACCATGTTATTCCTTCATGTTACCAGGCGCGTGCTCACATGCTGTCCCCCCCAGGCCTGGCTCCAAGGTGCTATATCCTCGAATGTTTTACCCCCAATACCAGTCTTCTTTCAAAAAAAATTAAGCCTTGAATAAACTTGACTTAACCCCTGATATTTTGTCACAACCTCCTTTATGCTAATCATTCACCAGTCCGGGCAGGGTCACATCCCCCTTTATGGTAATCCTTCACCAGTTTGGGCAGGGTCACAACCCTCTTTATAATAATCCTTCACCAGTCCAGGCAAGGTCACATCCCTCTTCATGCTAAGCATTCCCCAGTCTGGGCAGGGTCACATCCCCTTCATGGTAATCCTTCACCAGTCTGGGCAGGGTCACATCCCATTTTATGGTAATCCTAATCATTCCCCAGTCCAGGCAGGGTCACATCCCTCTTTATGCTAATCATTCCCCAGTCCAGGCAGGGCCGCATCCCCCTTTATGGTAATCCTTCCCCAGTCTGGGCAGGGTCACATCCCCCTTTATGGTAATCCTTCCCCAGTCTGGGCAGGGTCACATCCCCCTTTATGCTAATCCTCATGTATTTGTAGAATATCAAAACAATACATAAAATTAGAATGCAAAAAGTTTATGTCTGGTTGGACATAAATGGATAAAGTATAAACATTAAAATACAGTTTCAATATATATTTTACATAATTTTCATTGGTGAATTTTTATATTAATAATAAATATTAAATTCTAATTCTAATATTCTAATTAATGAAATATGACGTATTATGAAGAATGAAATGACCGATGTACCCCCTTTATGTAATAAGTCCTGATGTACCCCCTTTTCAGATGTCTGCCTCGACAGAGAGAAACATCACTGGATGTCTAACAAAGCCGTATAAGCTGCTTACCTTTCCAGTCCAGCTAACTCCTTTCCAGATACAGAAATACACAAGAACCCAGGCAATAGCCAGGGTTACTGCCAGTGGCCATCGAATGTGTCCTGGCTTTTCCAGACCATCGGTCATCTGGTGCATATTGCGCCTTTGATAACAGAAAGGACATTGGTGAAGTCCTTGTCAGTGATAATGGGTTAAGTTGTACAAGTTGATTTATCCAGTTTAATATTGTATATGCCAACAAAAGGCAGTGGGAAATATATAAACAGTGCACATAGAGGAATTAGCTTACTCCCAGAATTCCATGACAGCACTGGTGAGATTTGTTGTGTCCGCAATGCTGTGGTTTGAGTAGCATTTCTCTGTATTCCATGGATTGTTGCATGATTTCCATGGAAGTTCCTGCAGAGAAAGAAAAAAACAGATCATGTAAAAATACAGATCATGCAGTCCAAGGACTATGGCCATATTAGTATGTTTTCCTATTAATACTTAACATATTTAAGTATTGTAATGCCTCATATATGTCTGTCTGATACATAATTTAATGCAATAGACCTATAATAAGAAATGTATAAAAGTACTTACTGCAGTAAAGGAGTTATACAGGTAGAAGATGGCCCATGCAATAATTACGACGTAGTAAATGTTTAGCCAGAAAGACAGAACAGCAGCTGCCAGGCCAACACCTAATGTACAAAAAATTACATTTTTTAAAAGCTAGAAACCTACAATTTTAAAGCGTTGCATAGTTATGATAAATATTTGATTTACGAGTAAACCATAGAATTCGGTTTAAAAGTCATACACTAATCCACATGCTGCATTTCATTCAAGGAACGTGTTATGATTGGGTGAAATTGTTGCATAATAATAATAATGATAATAACAATAATAATAATAATAATCCAGAAATAATTTGCAAAGGCATAGTTTAAGATGTCTACCTTTGAACATCGGGGCCAGCTTCCAGACTCCGAGTCCGCCGATTGACGTGTATTGACCGAGGGCACACTCAAGGAAAAACAAGGGCATTCCAGCAAATATCAGGGTCAAAAAATACGGAATTAAGAAGGCTCCTGGAAATACAAGTAAACATGCACCGTAACCGCCAATGCACACATTGTTGGTTACGTTGCATGTTTATGACAGATGTAGTGAACAATTCTTTAAAAACCTACTACCAAATCTGAATAATATTTTAAGTCGATTGACATAAGGTTGTGGGTCTGTGCAAAAAATTAAATAAAGAAAAAATACTATTCGGCAATTTCACCAATGTATGTTCCATTTTTAAAACCCCGTTTGTGTTTATGAAAGGAAAATATCCAAGAAACGTATTTTACCTCCACCGTTTTTTCCACAGAGATAAGGAAATCTCCACACGTTTCCCAGTCCGATAGCATACCCAACGCATGACAGAAGAAAGTCAAATTTTCCTCCCCAAGTTTCTCGTTCAGGGACATCATTTTTCTTCTGCACTTTCACTACCAAGGTTTTGGGTTTGTCATTGGTAGGTACTTCATTCATTTCCGTTAAAACATGCCCATCCGAAGTTTTATTGGCATTTGCCGTCATGTCTCTGGCTTTAGTAGAGGTTTAGCAGCTTGACGAACGATTTCAGCACTACTCCACTGAGACAGCAGCTTCGCGACTCTTTTGCTAATCTTGAGTGCAAATACTGGGCAGGGAAAATCCACGGTTGAGGCAAATTTCTGATGAAATGTGGCGTAGGCCTATAGTTAAAGTAACGTACAAAAACCTTGAGATCAGGAATTGAAATTCTTATTAAAAATCAGACAAAAAATGGTCATGAATATGTTATACATAAATCGTTTTAACATAGTAAAATGGATAGTAAACAGAGGATCATCTGGTATGTATAATACATTGATCTCTTCGCAGAATTCATAGGGCATTTGCAAAATACAGAACTGAAAACCTAATATGCATATTCACAATTAAGATATATCTGAGCATTTGGATGAAAAATTAGATGCACTGTGATTGAAGCATAGAGTTTGGAGTACACTACTAAAAATATTCCATCGTCATTCATATGCTTTTGTCAAGTAAAATCCACAGGAAGGTTAGTATTAAAAAATAAACTAAACGTAAACATTTATTAGGCTACGACTGCACCGCGCATGCTACCGGTGAGCCCTCTAAAACGTGGAATCTGGGAAATACGGATCCATGCAGTCAGTGATTCATTGTGTTAAAAACAGTATGTTTCGTAAATTAAGATTTGAGAACATAGTCTAGGTTTAATTCTGAGCAGTCCAACTGCTTTATTTTTAAAAAGCCAATCAGATCAGACAAGATAAATACACCGTCAACTTGTACTTTTGCGGTCCGAATATTATCAGTTATAAGGTATCTGCACGTATTAATTATACTGAGAGCGCAATCGCTGCCCATCCAAATCAACTTAAAACAAAATCAGATGACTTCAAACAACTATGATATCCACATTCTCGCAAGCCTTCGACAGTTTCTAAATCGGCCGAGGTAAACACCTTTCAAAGGCGAATGTCTGATACCATGAAATATGCGCAAGAAATTATTATTTTTTTACCTAGCCTATATTCTGTCATCACCGTTTCTATCAAAACTCATGCGACGACAATAGTGGAAAATACTCTTCAATAAAAAGATATTATGATTAGATTAACTTACTTTGAAATGACGATCCAGGATTGACTATTTTAATATCTGTCGAGTCGCACTTATAGCCTAAGTTAATCACTGGCCCTATTTCCATTAAATGACTTAAAATAAGCCAAAAGGCATCCTTGGACATAAGGAGCGCGAAAGCTTTATTGCGTGCTGCTGCTGTTCAGTACACAGTGGTGCTGAGGAGAGAGGGAAACCAGTAGCCTACGAAAAAGACCAGCTTCGCCTGGTTTCATGCTATTATTAATTCAACAAACGGAAACGTTACTTGTAGTATAAATCCCATTGCACCCCGACAGAGCGGCAATGTCATCTGAATGTCGCCCAAACACCAATAAGCACCATTCAGTTCGTAGGTGGCTTGGAGATTTAATGTCTTGTCAACATATATGAGTTGGTATGACTGACAGCGGTAGAACATACTAACAAAAATTCACGTTACAATATTGGTTTACTGTTCAAAGTTGTACCTCCGGACCGTAAAGACACGTTCTTTGTCACAGATCTCATTGTGGCTTTTATGATGGTAAGAAGGTTCAGGCCATCCGAATTCATTGTAAAACATTTCGTGTTATATTTAAAAGTGTAAGTCTCTCGAAGATCTGCAGGATACGTACTGATAGTATAAGTGAACGCTGAATATTCTCTTCGCGCGTCACACTAAAATCAACACGCTTCAACAGTGCAAACATTAATTAGGACATTGTACTAATCCAATATTTCACCTTTAAATATAACAACTGACAGAATTAAGTCCTAATAGCTTCTGCTTACTTACAGATGTAATCTCAGATGTAATGAGATGTTTTTGACAAAAAAATAAGGGTTATATTAGGCTATATGCTTTTTAAAATTTTTATAAACAAAGACCGACATTGTAACTGCCTATGTAAAACCATTTGTATAATATAAGCAAGATACTGCCGCTAAACAATAGGACGAAATAGCGCCACGAAACTTGGAAAATCATCGTGTCGATGTAGGACGGAAACTGAGCATCGTCATAACATCTGAAAAATAAAGCAAAATAATCAGCTAGAGAAGATATATGACTGAAAATGTAATTCGGTGCATAGGTAGAACGAAAGAGCGTGAAAACTAGAATACACGTGTAAAATATTAAAGATAAAAAGCAAAGATTAAGTCCAGTTTTTCTGGTCTAGTTAAGTAAAAAATACATAGACTGTAGCTTAATT
>JAABNY020000108.1:28014524-28040928 GCA_015164015.2 Brevimyrus niger | reverse complement strand
GTGCCCTGGATGTGCATCCCACAAATGTCCATCAACTGCAAGATGCTATCCTATCAATATGGGCCAACATTTCTAAAGAATGGTTTCAGCACCTTGATGAATCAATGCCCCCTAGAATTTAGGCAGTTCTGAAGGCGAAAGGGGGTCAAACACCGTATTAGTATGGTGTTCCTAATAATCCCTTAGGTGAGTTTATATCTGCCTATTCATAAGTTGTTGGACTTCCTAGTCAGAACAGGAGAATACCAGATAAATAATATTAGCTGGTCAGCATCAGCCTATGTACTTATATGTATAAGGAATAAAATTAACCACTTTTCACTTTGTTCTTCTTTAGGAATGTCATGTTGGATTTTGGAGTGAAAAAATGTATACAATTTAATTTAAACATTGATACTTGCCAATACATTGTTTTCAAGGTCAGTAAACCATTCTTTGACCATTCATGCCCTGAGGAAGGGAGCCTTGTCATTAGGGAAGATTTTGTTCAATTCAGGAGAGAAATTCTTGACCCAAGAATGAAAGCAATCATTATCAATGGCATTAAACTCGGAATTTGATTTGCCCCGATGCACTTTGCAGGGTTGGGGAGTGACCCAAATTCGAGCCAGGAAAATGCATGCAACACCATAGTAGATGCCAGAATATTTCACTGTGGGAAACAAGTACCGCAGACGTCTCTTGGCATTTGTCACACACATACACATCCACCTATTGAGAATATGGTGAAAAGTATGTGTATGAGTCATCTGGCCACATGATTTTTTTCCAGTCCTCGGTAGATCACTGCCTGAATTTTTTGCACCATTTTGCTCGCAAAAAGAATCTTTTGATGTATTCCATCTTGACCCAGTATACTGTCATTGCAGTTCAGAGGTATGCATTTTCATCCATGCTTACCCCTAGTCCATCCAGAGCTCATTATCTACATAATCTTAGACAGTTTCCCATGAAAAACTTAAGCAGTAAGCAACTTAAAAAGCTAAGCAGCTATCACTGAAGCTCCTTCATCCTCAGGGAATTTTTTAGATTTAGTGAGATTGTAAGTGTGAAACCCCTATATTTTCAGCACTATTGGTTCAGCAACCTAATGGACTTAAAATTTAATTTTTATAATGTCAAATAATTATAGATGAATTATAAAGCCATACTTTTGTAACTTTAAGTCAGGGGTCACCAAGATGGTGCCCATGGGCACCAGGATGCCCCCAAGGACCACATGAGTCACCCTGTAGACCTGTTCTAAAAATAGCACAACTCACCAGTGAGCAGCGTCTAAAATTTAATTTTATCCTGTTGGTATTCTTCTTTAATCACATTTGCATTTATATAGATTTGAAGATGACAAAATCTAAAAAAAAAAAAAAACATTAAAAACATGTTTATTATACATGAAGTTTAGGAGGGCGTTTCAAACTGGTAACCCTTCATATGGCTCAGTACGTGAACTGAAGTAGCTCTCAGTTTCAAAAAGGCTGCTTTAAGTTAATTTCCCCCAAATGATTTTCTGAAACATGTTATTGCCTGTACCATTTTGTTTATACTTGTTGTGAAAGTTGTAGTGTGGTTTAGTCATTGACAAGCACTGACTTACAATAACACGCTTCACTGAAGTTGCCGAAAATGTATGACCATGCAGTTGAATGTATGTTAATCCTCTGAATTTACTCCCTCCATCCATTCATCTTCCAACTGGGTATCCCATAGAGGCTCACTGTGGCCCTGGATCCTCTCTCAGGTAGAACTGGACACAAGGTCTCAGGAGACATGCCATACCTTGCCTTACATCCACATGGAGCCTCTAGACTCTTTCTGGAAGATGTGCTTGGATGTTCATTGCAGGTACAGTTACCTTTCCTTTTAAACTTAATATGCTTTTAAAAATCACACAATGCCAATTGTACACAAAAGAATGTGATTATTACCTTTCAGGACTTAAGGATAGCAGCACAAATGGTCAAGAAGCAGAACTTGAATCAATCCTCTTGATGTTTTGGGGAGTCAGACTATTTTTGACTGTATGCTGGCTAATGGCAGAAAACAAAAGAAAAATGCTCTCTGTTAACAGGGCTTTTTAATGGGTGAATGTTAATGGGTTAACTAAGGCTTTACTATTTCAATGCAATCATTAATGATCCATACGTTTTTTATGGATCTCATGGAATATTTACGTTCATTCTGTAAGAATTACACTCCTTTATATTCATATTAACATCAAAAGTTTACAAAACAAGAGGAGGCCTTTCCACCCATTAAGCTTCAGCTAATGGCTTAAAGTTGTTAAAATCGTATCCCCAAGGTTTTAGCTTCCGCTACAATAGCAGGAAGATTATTCCATGCTCTAACTGCATGCTGTGTAAAGCAGTGCTTTCTCAAATCAAAATTATTTTTGAAGAAAATTTCTTGTTAGAAATAAGGAACACAAAGTGGTGGGAAACAATGTTCAAAGGGGGCTGAAGCTGTTTTACTTTTCTTATAGTGCAGTGACAGCAGGGGCGTTGCAATGACAACTGAGGCCATGTCCTACATGATCGATGACCTCAACGACCCGTGTGAGGGACCATTAGTCTTCCAGTGCACTGCAGTGGGTATGGCCATTATAGATGTTACCCCAGCAGTGATACATATCTGTTTACAAAATGCATCTGCAGTTATGCAGACATAGATGTCTATATGTGATGGTAGGTCTAGAATGATGAGGAAATCTCACATGAAGTGAGTTTCTATAGATCTGAAGGACAATTTGCCCAAATTGACTCGTTATTCCGGTGTCATATGTTTAGATTACTATTATCTCAATTATATCACTGGTCTGGGTATTCAAAACTTGCCAGCTTGTTCACTGTAAAAGAAGCTGCCAACCCCTCACTGCCTTGCAGTTTGATAAGTGGAGGAGACCAGGGGTCAAGCAGCAGAATTGCAGTGAAAAGGACGAGTCCAAGGTCCCCTGAGTGACAGCAGCGCTAAAAAATCTGGGACATAATTTTACAACCTTTTGTTGGACAGTTATTGAAAACACAATTTACAGAATATGTTACTTACTGTTTGCAGACACAATGTCTGTTTTTGAGCTGTAGGCAAAAGAAACATTTTAGAAAGGAGTTGTGATTTTCTATACCAGTGGTAGTTGACTGGCAGAATCCAGATTGACCCCCCATCTGGGTTGGCAAATTATATCATCGGGGGAATGCTGTGGGTTTTTTTATTTAATTTTTTTTTGCAGTGGGCCTTGGCTTTGAGTTTATGATGGAATTTGGCCATTGGGGAAAATTGCTGGGGAGCCCTGCTCTACACCCACTCTATTTTGTTTTGAAATGTTTAACCAACATAATAGAAAACACAATCCATTTCTATAATCTATTACAGGCACATAGTGGTCTGCAACGTTATATAGCAAAAAAAAAAGGCATGATCAGTGATCGGTGAGACTATGAGTATTATTCACAGACATTTATACACCATGAATGTAACTTCTGTACTGACATCAAGTCACATAATACAAGAGATATTGATAAATAAACTGAGCAGTACCACTGATTTAAACATAAGGATTTAGGGCAATATTTTTATTTAATATTTTTTTTTACCTTTTACCTTAAGGGCCTTGTGTGATTTGTTAATAGCCTCAGAAAGTCCACAGATACCCCAAGGTTTGTGATTTGGATGACAGCAGCCTCACAGCACCTCCGGTCCGCCAGCAAAATGTTTGTCCTCCTTCACTCACTGTACATGAGTCCCAAATTCTGCACAACGCGTCGCTTCTTCCTGGCTCACAGAGCACTATTTCCTGCAGCTCCGCTTTCGGGCTCTTTGCAAGGAAACCCTTATTGCTTGTGACAGTGCAACCCTGCACTTAGGAGCACTATTATCTAGAGAAGCTTGTCATGTGCTTGTTGTTTGCAGAACTGACAGCCATGCCCCCTAACCCTGCACCCCCTCCCCACCCCACACTGCTGTTCCAGTGCAGGGCCACCGAATGGCCACATTACAGTTATGATTTTGCCCCGCCACAGACCTCTACGTGCCTCGACGAAGACCTCAAGGGGAGGTCAATTAAAAACGGCAAAAACTGTTTGAACTGCAGACACACACAGTCATGGCTGAAATTATTGACACCTCTGGAATCTTTTCAGAAAATGTATCATTTCTCCCAGAAAATTGCTGAAATTACAGATGTTTTGGTGTACACATGTGTACTTCCTTCATTGGAATGCATTGGATCAACACAAAAAAAGCAGAAGGGAAAAAAAGGCCAAATTTGATGTCATGTCACACAGAACTCCAAAAATGAGCTGGACAAATTTATTGGCACCTTTTTCAAAATTGTGGGTAAATCATTTTATTTCAAGCATATGATGCTCGTTTGAACTCACCTGTGGCAAGAAACAGATGCTGGCAATATAGCGATCACACCTGAATCCAGTTAACATAGAGAAATGTTGACCTTTCTGTTGTCTGGGGATGTTTTGCTGCCTCTGGCACTGGAGTCCTGACCGTGTGCAAGGCATCATGAAATCTGAAGACCAAAGATTTTGGAGCATAATGTGGGGCTCAGTGTCAGAAACCTGGGTCTGCATCAGAGGCCATGGGTGTTCCAGCAGGAGAATGACCCCAAATATACCTCTGAAAGCACCCAGAAATGGTTGGAGATAAATTTGGTTTGTTTTATCTGTTTTTTCTTTTGTTGTTCTAATGCACATAATAAAATAAGCATGTGTATACCAAAATGTTTGTAATTGCAACAATTCCCCAGGAGAAATGGCATATTTTCTGGAAAAAAATCCAAGGGTGCCGGTAATTTCGGCCTTGACTGTATTTTAAACAAAAAGTGCAACAAGGAAGCAAAAAATAGACAATAATTAACAATAAATGAGTAAGAGGCACTTCATCTTTGCTCCACTAGGGGGCTTGGTAACTACGTAGATAGAAAAAGAAGGGTTTGATGAAGTCTCTTAACACTGTAATCGTGATCAAAGCGGTGTCACTTAACAGGAAAGTACTGCACTGGAACCCATGTAGACCGATTTCCCTTGTAACGGGTGACTGTATCACTATTAAAGTATCCACGCTTAAATACCTATCTGTGACTTTTTGGCTTTAGTAATCATAGACTTCTGTGATGAAGCAAAGGTTAATCACCCAAAGGTGGGGCGACAGGGTACCGCTACCAGCTGAAGAGGCTACCTCCACCAGGCAACCTGTTCTACAGTCTATACACTTCATAGACATTTCTAACCTTAAACACGATAATGTTGTCACAAAAGCATAATCCATTTAACGGTTACCTTTGCTCTGTAAATCCACCTAGGGATGCTAAGACTGTGAGCTCAAATAATGTTAAAATGCTACAGTTGTTAATGGGAAGTGCTTTATTTAAAAACAAATCCTTTTGAGATTTTACATCAACGTTAATAATAATTCAGCCACAGAGAGCACTGTTGCTTGTTGCTTATTAGGTTATTACCACATGGTTACCATGGAAACTGTTAACAAATGTTAAACGGCTGCTTGAAAAATAAGTAGGAAAATATATTCTCAATGGAGCATGTATTACAGATTTTAGTATTTTCAATATGTCTTTATAAATTTGCAGATTAGAGTAAGACAGTTATTCTGAACTTACTACAGCAGCTTCTGTGTAATGTGGCTGTTTATTGGGTCTGGAAAAACAGTTGTACTTGGATATAATATAATTGTGTCTATGTACGAGTTTCAAAAGAACTGCACACACCTCCTGACCATGATTTATAAAAACCTTTTAAAAGACTGTGGCGTTCTATGGTATTTCTGAAGTAAGAAGAGTAACTGGTGATCAAAATTTTGTTAGAGAATATAGCAACCTATCTCAAAATGCAGAATAATGTTCTGCAGGCTGTTTTTATAGAAATACTGCTTTGTCCAGCTGTGAGAAAATGGTAGGATCGTTGTTAGCTTGTCTGATGAAAATCACAAAGCATCCATATAATTTGCCATTGCATTTTTTGTTTAGATATATCAGCAAAATATGTTCAGTCTTTAATAATTATTATTGACACACCAGAAATTTATTTACAGAAACTGTGAAATATAAAAATAGATCTTAAATTATTGTGAATATTTTAAGATGTATGGATGGGAATTAGAGGTAACTACTGATAGCTGCCAGTATTATTTACATATATCCTGACAGACATTACAATGTTAATGTCAAGTTAATGTCAAGTCATTTTGTCGTACTATCCATCAGTTTTTCGGCAGTTTATCCAGTTGGGCAGCCTCAAACCTATTCCACGCAACGTAGGGCACAAGGCAGTGGACCACCCTGGTTGGGACAGCTGTCTATCACGGGACACACATCGTACAAAATCATGCATTATGGGTAATTGCAATGCACTTCCTCATGTCTTTGGACAGCAAGAGGAAATTGGAGCTGAATTGGAGTTGAAGGATGAATGTGCAGACCTCACAAATAAACTCAGTACAAGATTTGAGACTCCCATGGTTACAGAATTGGAGGTGTGAGGCCCATCAAGCCACTGTGATGCTCCATTTTAAGAGACCAGTAAACCATAAGGAGATCTTGAAATGGACACTATTTCCTGGTGTATTGAAATACATTGCAAATATTTGGAAATTATTAAAGATACCTTGATTTTTTTATGGTTTTAATTTGATTTAAATCCTTTCATTTTATTTATTTATTTCGGTAAAATTGAGAATATTTCTATAGAATAGATTTACAACATAGTCAAATCGTTTAGAAACTTTTACATGTGAATATGCTGCCCCCTACTGTTTATTTAGACGTTTAAGTTGCATTGAGCAATCGGGTACGCTTTTTTATACGGACGACTGCAATTTAAAATTGAGCAAAGATGAAAAGAAAAGAACCAAATATTTTTAAGGAAAATTTGCCATCTAGAAACCAAGCACCTGTAGTCTACTGAAAATGCACTGTGTGGCCTTCTGTTGGTTTTTAAAGTTACTGGTCTGCCAAACAGAAATTTTGACATTTTGTTAATATTTACGTTTCACACACCGTAAAAGAATAGTTTGCTGCTGACAGTCTGTTTACTTTTATGTATATCTTAGGTGGTTCTTATATATAAATGTGTGTGTGTGTCTTGGATTACACCAGCACAGTACATTGACTGTTTAGTTCGGTTTTAGAGTGACATATACTTATGATATTTATTTAATGAAAATAGTGTTGTGTCATTATGGTAATACAGTGTGATTAAGGAAGTGAAAAGTGCCATAACTGCATGAGGTATGGGGAAAAGACTTTTAACAAGCTTAGTCACAGCCAAAATGTGTGATATATTTTGGCTCAGCACAGCTATTAAAAGCACTGGCAGGGCACTGCAATGCAGATCTAGCCATCACTGTATTTCTGCCTTGGGTGGCTTTACAGATCTAGCCATCACTGTATTTCTGCCTTGGGTGGCTTTACAGATTTAGCCATCACTGTATTTCTGCCTTGAGTGGCTTTACAGATCTAGCCATCACTGTATTTCTGTCTTGGGTGGATTTACAGATCTAGCCATCACTGTATTTCTGTCTTGGGTGGCTTTACAGATCTAGCCGTCACTGTATTTCTGCCTTGGGTGGCTTTCCTGTCCTAGCTGTGATTTTAGCTCCAGCTATCAGTGAGCAGAAGAATGTTTGCTATAATGGCTTTTGGCTTCTCACACTTTTATATCATCAGGTCTGTGGGAAATGCCCTTTCCACAGTACCTGGCAGCACTCAGCTCTATAGCACGTCACCTTTTTTAAGGTAAACGATAAACTTGATTGCAAGTTTAAAAATAATTTGTTTGATCAAGGAACTTGTTATGCCTGCAACAATTAGCTTTTTTGCATTTTCTTGGAGAATGCTCTTTCCTTACCCCTGAATACCTCTTCAAACATACTGTACAGCTAGTTGACCTTTAGGGAACAATGAGGAATGCCACACAATGCTTGACATAAATTAAATCACGACTAATAAGGTTATACAGTTTATGAACTTTATAAAACAACGTGCTGTCCTTTCCAGTTATTGTGTTCAATTAACAGAAACATTTTATTATAATGAGTATTTTCATATACAGAGTATATTGCTGGCAGAGTGGCTGATGACTTGTTATGTAATTGTAGATACAGTAACTAATAAACCTGAAAAGTCCTAAATCACACATCCAGTTTATGACAAAATCTAATCCGCAAGTTCTGAAACTGTCCAATGAAAATGACAATGTTTAGGTAACAAATGGGCAATAAGCTCATGTACATATAGCAGAAAGGAAGGTAGAGTAACAGGACTCATTACTGGTTCAAGTACTTGGAGGAGTCAGCAAAGTACCATTTAGCAAAGTACTCCACCTCAATTCTACCAGTAGAAATCTCTGCAAAAATTATAAGTTGCTTTGGATAAAAGAAGAAAGTGCAAAGATTTAGCTGTGACAAATTCATTTTAAGACATCAAGTAATACCAATAAGGCCTGACTTGAGACACCGACGGGTTATGCATGCTTACTCTATACTGTTAGTGATAGAGATAGAGTGACAGAGTATTCTTATGTGCTGTTCTGAGCACTTACCTCTTTCTTTTGGCCCATAATGCCGAGTGTTATACAGGTTGACAAACAACAGTCCTACACTGCGACTTTGCCCAAGCTAGAAAATTGTTTAAAAATTATAAAATTTCATATAAATGATGAATTTAGTTGGAAGTCAAAGTTTATATGTTCACTGCACTTCAGACTGCAGGCATTCCAGAAACACAACAGAAGGTTCACGGATAGCAATAGAAAAGCATGACTATTGCATAGCATTATATTAACTAAGACATAGGTTTTTATTTACAATTATAGTGAATATCTAAAAAAAAAATTAAATCATAAAAACATGATGGAACAGCAGTCGTCGCGGCCCAAACGTGCATGAGTACCAGATGCACTCCGAGCATTTAGTATTTTCTTCATCCCACGATATTCACGTTGCTTAGAACAAAACACAGAACCACTAAGAGGTAGATTCACAAGCAGTGATCAGCATTTTTAAGAAGCAATGAGCTGGAATCTTCAGAAAGCATGAAGCATAACTGAGAACTGCTCCCTAAAATAAAAAGGTGTCTAGACAGGGCACTTCCCGAAAGGTGGTCCACGCAGAAGTCTTCCTCCGCCCTTATGTTTCCAGACCACGGTGTATACAGCTCTCATTAAACACACACGGAAAGCTAAATCAACTCGACAAGCGTAACGCTCAGCTGGCACAGAAATGCTCAGGTGTCTGAAAAAACTGCACACACCGAACAACCTAGGACAACCTAGTCCAAGTTCCTTTATAAAGATGGTAATTTGTCACCTGTTTGTGAATGTATTTTTAAAATTCATTGTTAAATCTATGGAAAATGTATTCAATAAAATGTGTAGTAGTATAGATTAGCTGCATAAATGGTGTTATCAGGGGCAGAAATATTACCTTTATTTTCTGCTTTGACACAGGTGTAAATTGTGCGCATTCATCTTACCCAAGAACGTTACTGTTTCCTGAGGAATACATCATGTAGCCGATACAATTTATTTGAAAGATGAGTTTTTGTTTTGAAGTACAGGTAGTTTCCAGGTACCTAAAGTGACAGTAAATAATAAATTAAATAACATTAAATAAAAACATTGACACAAGATCGACAAAGAGAAGACAATGGTCACTTTTTTCATCATCTCTGCCTTTAAAGGACAGGTGATGATATAATTCTTACATGCTTCCGTTGCTGTTACAACATGAAACGGTTGGAAAATGTTTCTTCCCTTCTGAAGCTTCTCTGATGTCCAGTAACAACCAAATGCAAGTAAGGTTCAAAGAAAAAAACAAGGGCGAATTTGACCTGCATATTTTGTGTAATTCTTCACTCTTTCTTAATGAGAGGATTATGAGCCAGGACAATATACCTTGTGGCTGTCGGCATCTTGGTGCACGTTTGTCTGTTTGTTTCTCAAGGCAAATCATCTGAACACGTTTTGAGCGCAAATACACAATAAAATAGATAACAGCCCTTGACCTCCACAGGGCTCCGCATGTGTATGTAGTGACTGCAGGAAGACAAGCTGGGATAAAACCCATACAGTTGCACATAAAAGTTTACACCACAAAGTTTCATTCATATCTGGAGAGTGCAGTTTTTTTTTCTCAAAAAACATTCCATTGTGAATTTCTCAGTAAAACTGAAACATAGAAATCTAAAACTAAAAATAAGAATTAAATAATACTCAACAGGCTGTAATGTAGCACACGATTTCAACACAATGTTTGATTTTCATACGTATAAGCTAATAATTTCATTTTTTTTCACGTTTTTTGTATATTAGGAATCCATTGTAGCTTTTGATAGTTACATATAATTTAATAAAAATAACTACCTTAAACAAGCATATTTATTTAGGAAACATTTCAATAAAATTACTCTTCAACATTCCTCAAAACCGATTCCCGATTTGAGGTTGATCTCAAATACATTTTACGCACGGAGTAAAAAATAAATAATAAAAATAATTATTATTTTCAAACTAAAAGCGAAACAAAATAATCTTAAGTTGTGTATATGGAAATAAAAGAAGCCACTCAGAATCATTACACTAAGATGTCACGGTAATTGTTATATCTCATTATATATTGGCTTCCTTTATCTTCTAATAATATCTACATTAGCAGGCAAATTCAGTACACATTTTGAAATAAAACAGCTACGCTCTGACGTTACAAAGGTATGCGACACCTTGAGCCATTCTCCACATCTGCGGCACACCATTGTACCCCTAAACACCTAAACCTGGAAGTACCTACAGGTCTGTAAACAAATGACATCCTTATCAGGACAAAGGTTAAAGTAGTTAGAGCTGCTAAAGCAGAAACAAGGCAACATGCCAATAAACAATGAATAATTCTTTATGGAAACTATAATTTTAAATTGTTATTTATAAATGTCTCTTTTTTTTCCGATGTATGCAAATCCACTGAAAGTTGTGCCCTGCAACCTTAGCACGCTTCTCAAAGTATTACTGAAATAAACTGCTGATCTAAGCCCATGCCGCACAAGACCCTCAAAAACGCACAGACAAATAAAGTCAGATAAGCTGCCGTAAAACGTGCAGTCCAGGGCATTTCCCACTCAAAGAGACCCAAATAATAAAATCCTAACTAAAGTCTAACACAATTAAATAAAACGTGATAATGTACATTCATGCATGAGCAGTAAAGAGAGTTTTTCCCTTTAAATTTATAATCCATACAGTCAGTTTTATTCCAAGGGAAGAAGGTAAGGGCCGGGCCACATGGTTTCCGAATCACGTCACTGAAATTCAGCCGCCCTCCCCCCCCTTCCCCGCCATCCACGTGAAATATTCGCTGTAAAGGAGTGCTCCAGTCCAACCTTCACACTTATCTGGCACTCGTGTTGGGATGTTCACACCTAGGTTGTGCAGTTTTAATTTTAGCACACACTGTCAGGGCTAGAGCGAGGTCTCCAGGCTGTGGAGAGGGCTGCCTGGACTGGAGGAGGTTAAAGAGTGACTGGTGTCGATGGTCAGGTAGATGCCGCTGTCCAGGGGGTTGATGTTCTTGGTAGGTGATGAGAGCTGGCTGGAGCTATGCCTCAGGGTCAAATCTTCCTCCCCAGTGGAGGTGTCAACCAGGGAGATGCTGGGCTGGGAGTCTGGTGTCCTAAAGTCGGGGTGGGTCATGAAGCTGTGGATGGAGGTCCGTGACTCTGGCTTTTCTAGGCCGTCATAGAGGGAGCTGCGGAATGCGTTTACCACACGTATCTGCGGGATACAAATTATCTGTTGTCAGTAAGGACGGATAGCGCGGAAGGGATTTGAGGCTGCGAAGAAAGAGGATTCTGGGTAATCATGACACCAGAAACTGTCCGTAGTCATAAGGCATTAGTCCCACACAATATTTACTCATTGTGCGAGTAGCATTTTGCTTGGGACAAATAATAATAACAATTAAAAAATATATATATATATATATAAAATAAATAAGTAAATAAAACTGTAGATAAGCAACTTAAGACACCACAGGCATCACCGGTTTTGTAGGCCTAATAATAAGGTCCACCTTGGTGAATACCTAGAGACAAGCCATGTTAGCAAGAATGCCAGAAGATGTCAAACCCATGCATGCTGAGAGAGTCCTGAGATACATTTGTAAGCAGGAGGAAAATATTAGATTTCACATTCATTGGCGGCATTTGAACAGGAAAAAACATCGTTCACCAAGATTCTCAACAAGGACGGAGTGGAAAATGGTATATTATAACCAAAGAGGTATAGAAGACAGGAGTTTGAAAGATGTCAAAAATGCACATCTTCAAAACACAATGAATGCAGACCGCAAGCTCAAAAGAAAGTCACAAATAACACATTGGACAAGTATTTTGAAGGGACTCTTCAATGAAAAATCACAATTTGATATGCTTATTCATTTGAACTAATAGGTTCTCATTACAGGGAATCAGATTATTTGGTCAATACATTTGTAGTTATAATAACTGAAAAATGGAGATGTATAGATAATTTTAATATTTCAAATCAAATTCAAATAGTTTTTATTTATTTGTTACATCACTTGACTCTGGCTGGAGTACAGGTGAGTGAAACACTTGTGACACAATTGGTATTTCATTAATGCACTTGATGTATCTGTTAAAAAAATTAAACATATAAAATGAGCATTGCCATTTTATAATGACCTGTAAATTACCACGCAGGCTGATGAATATAGTCACTGCTTTCGATGCAGAATAAGACACGCCATTGTTTTTACAACTGGAATACCGCATATCAAAAGGTCATTTTTCATTTGATTGCCCTTGGTAGACAATACGCCACTTCACTGATGAACACAAAAACACAGACAGCAGGAAGACAAAGCCTGGATATGTTGTTCTCCCAGCAGTGCCCTCCCCATGAGAGTGTGAAGCTGGGAACACTCAAGCTTCATCTGCTCTGATGGCTTCTTGTATTTCCCTATTATAGGTCAAAATGTGAGCAAAGCTAGGAGTTTTATAAAGAAAATCTGTAATATAAACTGTAATGTAATTTCTCAAAACACATAAAAAATGAAGTAATAAGAACTCACTCAAGATACTGGAACATAGCATGGGTTCAATACCTAAAATACTATATTTTATTTGTCCTTTAATGCTGCGACCAACTATATATTATGAAACGGTTACTGTTTGAGGGCATGATAGGTACTCTTTGTGCTATTTTAGATCCAAAGGAGGTGAGTTGTACCAGATGGAAGCTAATGAAGTCTAAGAAATCTGGAGTTCTGATTTATGACAATGTTGAAATGCAGAAGGGACCAGTGTTCGCGATAAATCACAAAGATACTGCCAAAACAAAGGGCTCTAATTCAACAACACAGATGGACAGGACTGTAACACTGGAATTACAGGGTTCCTGCTCTCAACCTTCATTTTTTTTCCCCTAGATGATCCTAGTATTTCCCCTCAGTGCTTTATTACCTGCCTGTATAGCTGCTCAGCACAGCGAACCCCTGTGTATGATGAGTGAAGTCTAATTGCAGTCTGATTGAGGGATTCATAATGTTGGCATCTACTTGAATGTTTTCCCAGCCTGGTGAGGGTGTTGCTGGGAGACGGAGAAAGAATGGAAGGACTCACAAGCTGAGACTCGGGCTTCAGCCGACACCCTTAGTGCAGAGCTCCTCAGCACTCTGGGGGAAAAGACATTTAACACTCAGACAAACCACCCGTCCTCCTGAACAGGAAGGAACTGAGTGCAAAACAGACAAGTGGAACCACGAACACCCATGTCATTAAATACTGTAGTTTTACTTAGAAATGCCACCCAGCTCAAGATTGTCAATTTTGTATTTGTTTGTTACTAATTTATTAATCCTGCAACCCTGACCAGGCAGTTACCAAGTAGTTACTAGATGGATGCATGGAAATTAATCAATATGACTAAAATATTGTACTGAAAGATTTATGTATCCCTGACTCCAGGTAACTAGAGAACTTGAAGCACATTAGACGCGGCCTGATGTGGAGTTTCCACTTTAGGGTGAAAGTCTGAAGCATCATGGGCTGGGGGCATCCCTGTGTTACACACCGAGAGCCCTGACTCACGGCTAGGAGGGGTGACGATGGGGCTGGCGGGGGAGGAAACGGCATTGGACAAGGACACATGACTGGGGCTAGACACATGGATTACATCCTGGTTCTGGCTGGTTGTGGAGGACTGCCGACTTAGGACCCCCTGAATGGAGGTGCTGCTCTTGAAGGAGTTCATGACCTCGATCTGCAATGGAGGACAAAGTGAGACAGGTGGCTTAGGTGGGACAACGATAGCAGACTTCTCCCTTGTTGTGGCATCACAAGTTCTCAAAAATGATTCAGTATATAGGGAAAGGTCTAATTGATTACTGCAAAATGTTTATGAAGTTTTGAGAACTTAGAAATTCTTGAGACTTGGAGAACTTTCGTTGTACAGTACTTATTCTAATTTAGTGTTTAAGAAAACAAACTTCAGTGGAATGTTACTCCATGGAAATCCTGTGCTCCTTCCGCCATCTGCTGCTGAAAATGGTGGTGAGATTGATGAAATAGTTTAGTCAGAGGTTCTCTGTATTGCCATGGAGGCTTTTTCCCATTGGAGAGTCTTACATAGTTGATAGCATAACTGAGGCAGGACGCGTGGATGCAGGATGCAAACAAGGTTGTGTGACAATGGCCAACATTTAAACACAACATGACACAATTTTCCATTTCTTATCATGTCGCAATCCAGGCCAAGATTAACAGAGTTTTCTGTAAATAAAAACACATATTTACTCCAAAACACAACAACCACAACACTAAATCACCTAAACAAGTTTAAGTAATCATGATAATACAGAAACCACATTAACAAAGGTTATGGAAATTCTATTACCTGAGTCTGAATCCGGTTCAGACCACGGAACCAAAGAATTTGCCCTCTGCGTAACTCTCTCTCAGCATGATCTATCTCCTCATTGTCCTCATTCATGTCCTCGTCCGGAAGCTCCTCCTTGTAAGTAAGACGGCCAGCCCCTTTTAGGAACTTAAGCCAGTTTGTGGGAACAGTCGCTATTATCTTATGCAAGAATACAAAATAGAAGAAGCAAGAAGAAAAAAATGTGAATTTTGTGAATTTGTTTACATAGTTAGTTATATACTACTGGCAAATATTTCAGTATTTATAGGAGATCAATTCAGGAGCTCATGGGCGTTTTACTTACCCAAAACTTCTAAGGACTAAACGAAAAATGATTGAATGAAAAATGATTTAGAGAGATAACCAATCACATTGTACAGGAGGTGGGTTCAAGCAACAAGAGGAGATGGAATCAAGACGTCAGTCTGGTTGGTCCCACCTCCTCTAGTCACTTGGACCCACCTCCTATACAATCTGATTGGTTATCTCTCTGAACCAATTATTTTTTTCATTCTGTTCTCAGAACATTTCTGTATAAGTAAAACTCCCATGAGCCCATCCAGAAGTGGCCTCAAAATCTGTTATTACAAGATGGTGGTTGTTCATTTGGATTATCTTTAGTTTTACTAATGGAAAAGAACAACAAATGGTAAACAATTAATCATGTTGAGGTCGAAATACATCTGTGTTTAAATAAGAAAAATGAATAAATGAAAACCTACCTGTCCCCAGACAAGCTCACCCATGCCCAGGAAAATACACCACATCCACTTGTCTAGGTCCAGAGGAGAACAGCTGAATGGTTTTCCTCCAAACTGCACAATCACAATCTGAAGGTGGGAAAATGGGTCTGTCACTGAAATGGTTTTCCATTATAGTTACTGTTTTAGCAATAAATAACAACTTTTTTTACACCCTGTGACACCACGGATATTAAATGTACTTATACCACAGCGCTGTTGTATTCTCAAATCTCAGAAGGATGTTAGTTAATTTAATTCATCACAGTAATTGATTTAATTAATTTAACTGCACACCTAGTGCCAGCCAGGCAAATCACAGTAGTTAGTTGATGCACTATATAATCTAACATAGAATCACTTAGAATTTCAGATATAGAACACAATGTAAAATGTAATGGAAAGCAAATGAAAATGTCTAATCATTGGTAGAAGAAAGAAATTCTACTGCGTTACACATTTCACACACTCCGTGGTGGAACCCCCCCCCCACATTTCACCCCAACAGCCGTGCTTTTATAGACGTATAATGCATGTCTTGCCATGCACTAACCGTTACTTCACCAAGGGTCGCTCTGCTAGATACTCAAACCCAGAGCTACCGTGGTGTCTGGTGGGCTGGAATCTTTCCTGCTGTGCTTGTCATAGTTATGCATTTGTACTCTGGTTTAAAGGGTTGAAAGCAGCACAGAAACAGGGAAAGTTTAGCAGTAATGGGAAGAAGCTCGGGAACAAGAAGGAACTGTGGCAGTTTGACATCGACTGTTTGTTGCCAATGTCACGTATGTAGTTTGGTAAACAAGGGCTTGTCTTTGTGGCCAAAATAAGCATACAGGCTGGAAAAATCTGTTTGTTCCTTCATTTATTCATTCATTCATTAATTCGCTCATTCATTCATTCATTATCCACCTATGTATTGTTGTGTTCCTCTAGGATTCAGTTTGCATGTTGTGCCTAGTCTTATGTTCACTTTGGATTCACCACATGTTTGTGTTACATATAGACTGGTGCATTGTGTATATATTGCTCACCCCATATGTACCCTTACTTTTACAACCCTTGTTACCTGAATACCAAAAGTTCCAAACACAATTGAGCAGAAGATCGGATTCCTGAAGATGCCATCAAAAACATTCCGTTCCCCGTGGATCTTGCGAGCATTGATCTCATTGAACAGCTGCATCATGACAAAGGCATTGAAGATGATGGTGTAGTGCTCAGAGGGCGGTGAGTGAAGAGGAGCATTCCTTCCGCAGTCAATGTCAAAGATCTCTTCACCTGATGGAGAATAACATCAAAACATCAGACTGTTTTTACTGTACTTGCTACTAATACGTGTGAAATAGTAAATCCTTGTGACTTTTCATGCATAAACATCATACAGCCATATAGATTGAACTGTTAGCTGCTATATATTGGTATGGATAAAAATGGACACTTTCATGTTGAGAACTGCCTCAGCATACAGTCACATGCATAATGTACTCCACGCTTCTTATACATACCAATAAAAAGGAGGGTAAATATGATGGTGAGCTGGTAGATGGCATGGCCCAAAATATTCTTCGTCATCGTACTAGAGATGAGGGCCTTGTTGCGACCGTAGGGTTTCCTCATCAGCAGAGCCTCTGTTGGTGGTTCGGTTGCCAGAGCCAGTGAAGCAAAGGTGTCCATAATGAGGTTCACCCACAGCATCTGAACGGCCTTCAGCGGAGAGTCCTGGAACAAACATAAATGTCAGATCATGTGACTCCCTCCGCTCATCTTTTTCACCAATTATCACCATTTTCGTTTAAAAAGAAATAGATTTTTTAACAGATTTATCAAATATTTTTATTCGGTAACTATCAGTGTCCCCCTTTTTCGGTGATCTGCGCATGTACCTGAGTGATGCACGCCCCAGTGAAAGCCACAATCACTGCCACGACGTTCACGGTCAGCTGAAACTGCAGGAACTTGGAGATGCTGTCGTACACGTTCCTGCCCCACATCACGGCCTTCACTATGCTGGAGAAGTTGTCGTCGGTTAGGATGATATCAGAGGCCTCCTTGGCTACATCTGTACCAGCAATTCCCTGACAGGAAGGAGAGAGAGCAGCCATTTTAACCACCCTAAAGCCCTAGCACACACATTATTCAAATAAGAGTACTTCATAAATTTTTCAAGAACCAGTAATGTTGATAAAGCTACACTGCTGTAGGGAGAGTTGGTAAACAAAGCTTCCATTTTACACAGATAATATACTTTCCTTCTGAAATAAAATTATACAGACGAGACTAAACTGCATGATATAGGGATATTGTAAGTATGTAGCATCAGTCCTGTCTATCAGAGTATAGTCAAGGGTTATTATTGTATCAGAGTATAGTCAAAGGTTTGTATTGTGTCAGTGCGTAGTCAATGGTTTGTATTGTGTCAGAGTATAGTGAAAGGTTTTTATGACGTCCTTAGACAAACCATAGGGGATCTTTCTCCCATGAGGTGTCTGAATGCTTAGATGTTTCCAAAGGGTAAGAACAGGCAAAAGCTACACCAGAAATACAGCACAATCACAATGTCTCCTCTCAATGATTACCTTTCAGCTCTAATAGAAAAGGATTATTTTAGTGCAAAATTATCTTGCAGAATTATTTATTTTTGCCTCTATTATTAGCGGGGGGGAAAAAAGGTCTTTAGCTCTGATGGAGCTACCCATCCGAAATGTTGTTTACCCAATATGGACAGCAAGGGGCACTCCTGGTCCATCACATTACCAAGAATGTGAAGCTTGAGAGCTGGTTAAGAATGCCTATGAAATGCATAGGGTAAGAGTACCCAAGTCAAAGGGGCCCCAAATGGAGATAGTCACAATGTCCAGGATACAATCTGCCACTTTATTCACAGACAAAACTGTAGGACACTGCTGCCCAAAATAAGAAAAAAAAACATAATGTATTTTCTCCCAATTTGCATATTGCTATGTGTATGGAGTCCTATAAAGCCTGAGATTTTTTCATATGTTTTTTTTTTTTTTAAATGACCCAAAGTCTTAATTTCTGCATACAATAATAGAAGCTGTACCAGAGCTCACCAGATAGCATGGTTTTGCATTTAGCACAATAAATAGCATTGTTTAAAAAGTGACATATGAAACGGATTTTTTATACTGTCAAAGAATGTAAGATTTGCTATGAAATGGATCTTCTCCGGAGGACGCTGCATCAGCACAGACTCACTCCCTACCATGGCAAAGCCCACGTCGGCTTTCTTCAAGGCTGGTCCATCATTGGTCCCATCGCCTGTCACTGCCACCACCTGCCTTTGGTCCACTAGGGTGCTGTCAATGATTCCTGCAGACAACAGGGCATCGCTGTACCATCGATCAGGGTAAACCACAAATGCCAATCTTGCTGTTAACTCAAAAGAGAATTAGGCAAAGTTATGCTAATCAATCACATTGGCAATGACATCCATCCATCATTCATAATCACTAATCCAATAAATATACATTTATTTCAACAGTTCAAAACCTGCATCTATCCATATCATATCCAACCCACATATAATAGTTTTTAAAAACATTCCAATTCATCCACATAACATGGGAGCAGCCCAGGTAAGCCCTACCCTTAACTAAAGTGTGCTTGTCGGTTGGAGAGGACCTCGCTAGAACCCTCAGCCGTGGCCAGATTTTATCGATGCGCTCTTGTTCTGCCTATGATGGAAACCCAACAAAATGTTAGAATCAAAAACGCCATTCAATTTCAGCAACTTGTCAATAAAAATGGTGTGTGTATCAGAATATAGCAACAAGTTCATACCGAAACTAAATCATATATGAAATAAAACAACATATTTCATTTTGAAGCAGAAGCAAAGTTGCCTACCTAGCAGAAATTAATTTTCCCTGTATATTTTATTTTATCTGACATGGTTCTACCACCAGAACAACAACCCAGCGTCAGGAAAGGACCTGGAGCCGATCCCAGGTGTGTATAGAACACCAGGCAAGGAAGAATGCCAATCCCTCGGCAGGCACAAAAGCATTATGAGCAATTTAGAGAACACAAATTCACATGACTGCATGTCTTCGGGCTGTGAAAAGCGCCCCACAGGAAAAAGTGAAAACATTCAATCTCCAAACATGAAGTGAGGGAGGGATTTGAATCCAGGAAGTATAAGACAATAGGGTTTCCTATGATGCGACTCAGTACGGCTTGGGTTTGCTGAACTGAATTTTGTCAGGTTAGTTTCTGGATATTTATTGCAAGACAGAATAGCAGAGCTTTGTGTGAGACTGAATTAGGGTTTGTCAGGTTAAAGGAAAGACTGCCCATCGCACGCTGCCTTGAGAGGTACCTCTCCTTTCGAGTTGCGGATCCTCCTGTTGAATTCCTTCCCATCGATGCACAGAAAGTCCTCCCCCGGCTGAATGATGCCACATTTAATGGCAATGGCACGAGCTGTATTGATGTTGTCCCCAGTCACCATGCGCACTGTGATGCCCGCACGTTGGCACTTCCGGATGGCATCAGGCACCTGGATCAGGTGGACAAGATATTTCATTTATGCGTGAGTCATTTCATGTGTTTTTAGCCAACGTTTGCATAATCTTCAATGATGTCTTCTCTTTATGGTGTGCTCAGGTCTTGTCTTGTCTTGTCTTCTCCTATCCTGTCCTGTCAGGTCTATCCTATCCTATCCAGTCCTATCTTAAAACACATATAGACAGGTTTATACCTGTATATATGTATGTTTATACCTGCATATACAACAAGACGACCTTAACCCCTACCCAGCCCTAACCGTAACCATAAGTAACCAAACTAAACACAAGACTTCTGGCGTTTTTATTTTTTTGATTGCATTCACGGATCTTTGTGGGGACCAGAAAAATGACTTGAAAAATATATATATAACACTTTGAATGGAGATGCAGCCTTCCTATGGTCAGTGGGTAGTCTGTCAATAAAAAAAAATGCATATGATTCATTGCTTTGTTTTTGGAATGGAATGGAATTGTTTTTGCGCTGACAGCTACACAGAGGCAGCAGCCTTGGAGGCTGAAAAGAACGGAGGGAAGGAATTGGAGAGATAAGAGGAGCTGGACTGAATAATTCAGAAAAGGTTCTAATTGTTATATTGGGGCAGACAAGCTGCTTGGGACACACTGTGAAACAACCTCATTTTCCAAGGGGTTCAGTTAAGCCAAACTCTTTATAATGTACATCTTTTTTTTAACGTAAGGATGCAGAATTATATATGTATCTGGTTTCTTCAAAAAATATTGGATTTCATGTCAACATGGCATAGATTTAGGATACAACAGGGAGTAAGACTTGATTTGACAGTATTATCTGGCTTAAACATATGTTCATCATTAAGATATAGCATACCTATATATGGTATGAAAATCAATCAGTGTTTTCACAAGAAGACAATGACCGTACCTCTGGTCTAACCGGATCCTCAATCCCAACCACACAGATGGCAGTCAGGTTGGTGACGACATTGTTCTCGTCATCCCACTCGGGCTCGGGATCTGCGGGGAAGTCTCGGTATGCCACACAGATGGTCCTCAGCCCATCACAGGCCATGGGCTCAATCACCTTCTTCACCAGCTCATCCCGATCCCGTGGGCGGAAGAGACGTGGCTCCCCCGCCCCATTCAGAACGTGAGCACACCTAATCGGGGCAGGTGAGGGCACAGGAGAAGAAATTCCACTCAACACAGGGCTAGCTTTATCCAAACGTTCAGAGGATATTTTGTTCTGAAACACAGTGCTGATCCACAAATCAATATTCGGAAACGTAGTAATGACTACCTGGAATGTTTTCTAAACATCGCAGGGGCACCCTGACTCAAAATGCAATTGAAGAGCAAATTTCCAACACTCATTTAGTCTATTTTTTTGTGGTTTTTGAGATGAGATGGCCAATGACTGCCTGGAGTCAGGATGCCTTTACCATATGTCACTCTTTTGGGAACCACAACCAATACAAAAGAAGAACTTTTGTTAAATTTCTACAACTCACTCCAAAGTCCACCGGAATGTTCTGGAACGCGTATCCGGTGGTCTGAGTGTATTTTGGAAGTGGCTCTTCAATTCCGCACTCATGCAGACTCACTTTTTCAGCACGATCTCTGACGCTCCTTTGCTGAACATCCTGAAGCCACCGCCAGGCATCTTAATGACTGTGCTCATGGACTTTCTGACGGAGTTAAAGGTGTAGACCTTGTAGAGCTTTTCCTCTGGGATCATGTTACGGATTGGTTGATAGTCACGCTTCAGTTCTAGAACGAAGCCTAGAAGGGCGCATTCGGTCTTATTGCCCACCTGCTTAGGTAGGCCACCTTCCTTGTCAGGGAGCTGCAGGAACACGGACAGATGCATGATGCATGATGCATTTGTGAACAATTATTTGACTATACCGTACCAAATACTGGTTTACCTCTGAAGAGCTGCTAGCTTCCTATTTAACTGCGATACCACTAAAGGCCTCAAGACCTCAGAAATCGATTTAGGGGAATAGACGGACATTAGAGGGACCTTGTCATTCAATAAAAATATCATTGTGTTGTGACTTTAAGAAATCGATTGCTGGAAGTTAACCACAAAACTGGAAAATTTCAGGCAAATGTAGACGGCATGGAAATGGCATTTTCCACTGATTTCATAGGTAAAACAAAGAAGAGATGTAACATGAATGGAAGGACATAAATAGCCCTCTGTTCCATGTACTTCAGTATAATTTCCTCAAAAGATATTCTGCTGAAAATAACCATATCAATATGGGGTCATTCTTATCTTCCACAACCTATATGAAATGCTGCCCCATTGCAGGAGACACAAAAGCACACATTATACACAAATGAAAGATGCTAATTCGCTCCATTGCCTGTCTGTGCGCTGTCGGAAGGAATGAGAATATCCATAATCCCATATGACATACACCAATCAGCCATAACATTAAAACCATTTACAGGTGAAGTGAATAGCATTGGATTATCTCGTTACAATGACATTAGTCAAGGGTGCCATCAAATATCAAGCAAGTGAACAGTCAGTCCTTGAAGATGATGTGTTCAAGCAGGAAAAATGGGTGAGCCTAAGGATCTGAGCGACTCTGAGAAGGAGGAAATTGTGATGGCTGGACGACGGGGTCAGAGCATCTCTAAAAGGACAGGTCATATGGAGTGTTTGCAGTATGCAGAGGTCAGTACATTACCTACCACCAAAAGGGGTCCAAGGAAGGCCAACCAGTGAACCGGCGAAGAGGTGACGAGTGCCCAAGGCTCATTGACGCATATGGGGAGCGAAGGCCTAATGCCACGGAAGAGCTACTGTAGCGCAAATAGCAAATAGCTGAAAAGGTTAATGCTGGCTCTGATGGAAAGGTGTCAGGACACACAGTGCGTCACAGCTTGCTGAGTGTAGGGCTTCGTAGCTGCAGACTGTCCATCACCGAAAGCGCCTACAATGGGCACGTGAGCGTGAGAACTGGCCCGTGGAGCAATGGAAGAAGGTGGCCTGGTATGATGAGTCACATTTTCTGTTACATCATGTGGGATGGCCGGGTGCTTCTGCGTGGTTCACCTGAGGAAGAGGTGGCAGCAGGATGCACTATGGGAAGGAGGCAAGCCAACGGAAGCAGTGTGATATTCTGGGCAATGTTCTGATGGGAAACCTTGGGTCCTGGCATTCATGTGGATGTTACTTTGACACATACCACCTATCTGAACATTGCCGGAGACCAAGTACCACCCTTCGTGACAGTGGTATTCCCCGATGGCAGTGACCTCTTCCAGCAGGATAATATGCCCTGCCACACTGCAAAAGTTGTTCAGAAATGGTTTGAGAAACATGAAAAAGAGCTCAGGTTGTTGACTTGGCCTCCAAATCCCTCAGACTCAGCATCTGTAGGATGTGCTGGACAACCAAGTCCCATCCATGGAGGCTCCACCTCGCAACTTACAGGACTTATAGGATCTGCTGCTAACGACTTGGTGCCAGATACCACAGGAGACCTTCAGAGGTCTTGTGGAGTCCATGACAGGTCAGAGCTGCTTTGGCAGCACAAGGGGGAGCTACACAGTGTGAGGCAGGTGGTTTTCATGTTTGGCTTATTGGTGTATAAAATCCACACAAAGAATGGACCTGGGATTCAAATTCTCACTTCTGGAGGTGTGAGGCAACTGTGCTGCCCATTCAGTCACCATACTACCCCTCTCTCTCACCCCTTTCTCTTGATTTAGAATTTCAATAACAATGATAATGCTAAATCTAACTGTACTGAACCCAATTTTTAAATCAAAATATATTGATATGGTGCTGTGAGTTTTTAAAGAAAAACTGCTCTGCTCTTTTGGTGGATTTAAACAAAGTATTTTAATGCTACTTTCAGTGGAATTTGTTTGTGTACCCAAAAAATTATACTGATGTTCACTGAATGCATGATTGTCAATTTATATCTCTACTGCTCATAATCATAAAAGCTCTCACAGCACTTCTACATTTGCAGTTGTTTTCATCTATTTGCAATCAGCATATCAAATTTATTATTTGTCTTAATTTAATCTGAATTCAAGAGTGCAAGATAGTGATAAAGTTAAATGATGAACAATAGAAAGTGACAACTTGAAAGTGATGGGGAATAACAGGCTGCCGTCATGGCAGAATGCATACCAATGAAACCATATCGTAACCTGTGTAGGGAGCGGGGGGGGGGAGGAAAGCATATTTTCCTGGACACAAGGGGTCCTTGGATAAAAAAACAGTGGAGAACCACTGGCCTAGACAATGGCCATTGTTTTTAAGGCATTTAGGATCGCTCTGGCCAACACCTAAATCTTTGCACAGCCGTCCATTTTCTGAGCAAAGTAAATGGAGCTGGACTCAAATTAAGGAGATTCACACTGGGCAACAATTGCTGAAATACAATCGGAATATAGGGGATTGGCCCTTTGTTCATAACGCCCCATTTCTACAAGTGAAGAACATGTGTGAATTACAGAGACTCTTACAACATACCAAACACCTACTGTTTTGTAAGGCTCTACCATCTATATGTAGTTATGATGCCCAGGTCTCTGGACTCACAGTATGAAGAAATGCACCTAATCCATTGTTGGGGAGGGGCTATAGGTAGCCTTGCTGAACCTAATATTGTAGATCAGCTTGTGATGTCTTGAGATTTTTTTATGTCTTTCTGTTGGTGACCTACCAGCTTCTCCCACTAGACCCTTACTTGTAGTATGCTACAAGTATGGTGGTGAGTATGGCGTGCTCTCTTTGCTTATCCTGCTTAAAGCCTAGTCATTAGGATTATAGCTACCCTTTGGCTTTAGCTATTGAGCTATATTGCCAATTAAAGGCTAAGCCAGTGCCCAGCTTCCCATGCTGGCGTTTTGTTGAAGCTTGCCTAGGCTGCCACATGGGCTTCAGTCGGCGCTGCTCAGAACTACCAAAGACACACGACAGCAGTCCGCCTGCTCATTACGTCTCGCTTGTCCCCCATTTCGAGAAATGGCAGAGAATGTAGATTGTGTCCTGCTGTGTTTTTGAGGGGCACCGATGCTTCCCTTCGCTGCAGTGTTGCTGTCTGCCGTCTTTGTATCTGAGGAATCCAATGTATCTGATCTAAAGCTTCTGGAGTCGGTTGCTTAGCCTTTGGTCCTCTGCCACTGCTTGCTCATTTCCTCACTGAGTCACATCTCTAACAGCAGCCAGAACTGGGGGCCAGAAGCCCATACCTGATGAATCAAGTAACAACTAAAGATTATGGTTACAAAAAGTAACTACAGGTATTTCGTCATATGATGCTAAATGCATTAGGTCTTACTACTATAACCTCTACATGTTTCAGTATTAATACAGACTTTGTGGGTATTTGTGTTTGAGGGGTGGTTTCTGTACTTTCACTGCTGGTTTTCTGTTCTGTCCAGCAATGGTGTTACCAAAGTAAGTTGCCACCATTGCTTTATTATAGAAGAAATATCATGCATTTATTTTATCAGCGTTGAGACAATGCACTGGCGATCGGGGGAGATGTTTTTTTCAGTACACAAGCCACAAAATCCATAAAACACAGAGCAGGATGCGGCCATGAACGAGCAACATAAAATGTGGACTATAATCCTACTGTAGCTGCAGCCGTAATCAGAAAAGGAGCTGCAGGTTCACGCCGGATACTGGGCCTCCTCCGAAGCCGCCCGTGTGCACTGCCACGTGGGGCGACGCGGTGGAGCAGCTGCCCTCTCACTGGTCGACGCTCACGCTGCCACGGCACAGCATATGGTAGGGAGCGGCCTGGCACGTATACTTCCTCTACAGCTCATTCTCCTCATAGCCGAAATCTGTTCCTCGGCGTGCCCCTCCCCACCGCAAGGGCCCTCATTCCGCATTCCTGAAGCCGCGGGCCACCCGAGGCCCCGACTGCGTCCCCAGAAAGGTCGTTTCCGCATTAACTCTTTAATTTGCCTCCGGCGCAGACAGGAGAACTGAGAGATGCCCGGCTGAGAACTCTGGGAGCCAATCGACGGCTCACTGCTGTCATCGCGGCGTTCATAATAAAAGGGCCGTCCGCTTTCAAAGAGGGAGACGAAAGGTTGACGCCACGTCTCTTCAGAGGGGTCTCCCAACATCCAGTGCCATCGCGGGGGGGGGGGGGGGGGGCGGCACTTTTTTTACCCCCGGGGCCCCTTCCTTTTTTTTTGTTTCAATAAAAGTGCG
>JAABNY020000108.1:27984749-28014514 GCA_015164015.2 Brevimyrus niger | reverse complement strand
CAAGATAACAACGGCCGGAAAAGGGGGCGAGGGAGCGGGGGGGGGCGGGGACAGGGGGGGGGGGGAGGGGGGGGAGTGGGGGGGAGGGGGGGGGGGGGTGGGGAGGGGGGCTGCACTATTTATACCCCAGTGACTCAGTCCTTTTTTCTAGTTTCAATAGAAGTGCATCATCAAAAATGAAATGGATTTTCTAGGCCGCAATGGGACCCTAACCTTACTCGTAAGTGAGTGTGTATGGAAAAGCTTGCCAGTGACATCAAGTGGGCACCATGAGTTGTAATAATACTCTCTATACTAACTGAAGAGCACCTTAAAAGTATTGTTGTAAACCTGCAAATCACAAGTATTATTCCATTTCATAACTGGGAATGTTACTGCTACTGCTGCCTTGTATTTATATATGGTTTCACTTTAAATCTATTTTGGTTTGTGCTATTGAGACTTTTTTTTTTTGTTGCTTACAGTTACACTCAGATCATTAAGGCCTTTTGCTGGGATTATCGCTGATGTCGTGAGACATTCTTTTTAAGAAAAATCATTTCAGTTTGCTAAACCTAAAAAGCACTTGGTACGAATACTGCACAGAACAGACTGGCCATTGTATGGCTTATCAACCTTTATGTTCTCTGCCCAGTATGCACACTCAGCATGTCTCTGGCTAGAGTCTGTTCAAGTCATATGGGTTTATTGCTAAGGGGTGTGTCACAGCCAGTGGACAGAGACACAGGAGACCCCAGGATGTCTGCGTGCACCTGCTGTCATGCATGTAACGCTCCTGGAAAGTACTGTGATATTTTCATGTTCCCTGCATGACATTAAAGTAATCTCTAGCTAGCTAGCTAGCTATCTTCACAGGCTACACTATTTAGTACATTGTTTTATATTCACACATTGCAGTATTTTGTTTTCATATCTCTCTCTGTGCTTTAGCATATCCAAAGCATTTCTTTTTAATGCTGGCTGTTGGGATGTTAAAAAAATGATAATTTTGGACTCAGTTAGATTCAAAAGGTTATATAAATAAAAAAAATGCTAATCTGCGCTATTACTGTATGACAAAACATAATCAGGCACTTAGCTGAGATCTTCCATCCATTTCCTTTCATGTAATTCATTGCTAATTACCTCAGGACAGCCACTGCAAATTCACAAGACATATTTACAGCATGCTACCTTGATAGAGGCGAAACTACATTTCTTATCCCTCTCTAATGGATTTTTTAGCCTTGTGTGACTTCACTCTCAAGCATAGCGTGCCCATGTTATTGGTTCCCCGGTGTTGGCGGGGTGACATTTGTATGGGGTGATGATGTTTTTGCTTTGACTGCCCTGAGAAGTATCTTGCCCATAAACTGGGCTGGACGGCCCATTTTACACAACAATGCACATTAAAATGGCATCCCTTTATGAAACCCAGAAAATAATAGCAGAGGAATGTGCTTTTAATAATCTTTAACATTTTTCTTATCCCTGCTGCATTTATGTGGCACAGGTAAGCAGGGCCCTCTGCCTCACTAGATGCTAACGGGATTTAATCTTTCCATTGATGATCCTGCATTAGCCAGGACTGCTTCCGCAAAGCCAGTTATCAACCTCGAGGCCACAGCCGAGAGATGCATATGGCTCTTGATTAAACTGCTGCTAACTTGTGCCAAACAGCTCCAGTCTGAAAGAAGTATTCATGTCCCCATCAAGTAGGAAGAGTTCCAATAAAAATCTGAGTCAGGTTGTGATTGCTAAGGTCACGCAGCTGTTGGAAATGAGGGGCTGTCTTGCCATCTAAAGCATTTTCGCACTTTAGTCACTCACCCCGCACTCAGACTGGGGCTCCTCTTTTGAAGAACTGCAACACCATAGAACCAAAAAGTGATGTTTTTTTTTTTTTTACAGTACAAACTCTTAAGCACTGAGGCCAATATCAAACATCCAGTGAAATATAAATAGATTCCTGAATCCTTTTCGGGCATCCTGCTCTCATCAAAAGACGTACTTCTCTAAATTGGGAAAAAATATGCCTTCGCCATAAAGAACAGAATTTAGGACATGTCCCACGGTATGCACTCTTTAAGTGTGTTTTAATTAACTTTTAGTACCTTTGGTTGTTTCTATTTTAAAATACTGTGCTTTGGGCCGCCTACTAATTTGAAATGCATACATATTGATTTATAATGTGATTCTAAAAGGGAAAAGTTTAATTAATGTACAGCTTAATACACAATACATCATGGGATGGTGGTTGGAATTAGCTGGTTCATTTTTGTTCCAGCATTCATGGCTTCAGGCTTTTATTGGGGAACACTGTTAAACTCTGAATTATCCAACCCAAACCTATAGACGAGAGTTTAGTGGGGTTTTTTTATCTTAATATATTCTGGTTGTTATAATGACTATGAGCTTTTTTGTCAGTGAGATAATGAAGAAATAAAAAAAAAAAGATGCTAAATTTTATTTACTCATGTTAGAACGTATTTACCAGTATCTTGGTGGTGTAGGCACAGTTAACAGCAATGGAGTTGACCAGCATTTCCAGGGTTTTGGATGGCAGGGCATCTGGGTCAGGGACCTCCTTGTAGTAAACATCTCCCACATAGGCTTGCACTACAGTCATCCTGTTGGTGGTGAGTGTGCCCGTTTTGTCTGAGCAGATGGCCGTGGCGTTGCCCATCGTCTCACAGGCATCAAGATGCCGGACTAGGTTGTTATCTTTCATCATTTTCTGTTCACAAGAAACGGCATATTGTCCATCCATTAGGTAAAGACGCACCAAGAACACACGACCTACAAAACTCAAAGCCCCCGGTTGGCAAAACAAGTAGCATTCGGTGGTCGTACCTTGACAGAGTAGGCCAGAGAAATGGTAACTGCCAAAGGAAGGCCCTCGGGAACAGCTACAACCAGGACAGTAACCCCAATGATAAAAAACTTGACAAAATACTGGATGTAGACAGGTGTACATTCTGGCATCCATGGCTTCTTCGCAATGACAAAGTTATCAATGGCAAAGTAGAGCACCAAAATGATAACTGTGATGGCTGACATCACCAGACCTGTGGAACACAAAAGACAGACATGCTGTCTATGATACTGCTTTACTTTATACCTGGGGAAGTAGTGGGTCCTCAAGTGTCATTTGGCCTATAGCTGCCCTTGCAGCCATCAGGCACAGAACTCTATTCACTAAATACATTTAACTCTCTATAAATGAGCAACTGATCAATCACATACATTCAAAGTAAAATCAGAGCTCAGAGACAGCAGATTTAACACATTGGTTGGTGTTAAAATTTAGATGTGATTTAAAGCTGGGCACATAAAGAGAGCTTTTCAGGCATTGAGACTGCAGTATGGAGATGAATATATTAATCTCAGCGATTTTGTACGATACCTGCTTTGCCGATCTGGACAGCCAGCTTGGTCAGTTTGCCCTGAAGGACAGATTTCTCTTTCTTGGACACACTGGTCTTCTTCCTCTCTTTCTCATCTGCATCTTCGCCCTCTGCACTCTTCAATGGCTGCATTTCCATCGCTGCAGCACCATCCTGCTTCTTGGCTGAAAGTTCCAAAGCACGGCATGAGACCCTCTTATGTCTCTGATCTGTTCTTAATGTAAGAGCCTTGAAACCCCATGCAATTTGTGCAGTTACATAACTTGGTGATTCATAAAAATAGATGCAAGATGACTGAGAAACAACCATCATGAAAAAGTTTATATATACACATATATGAAAAAGGCATAACTGAAAAGTTTGACTAAAGTAAAATTGTTCATTTTCTCAGAAATGTTTAAAGACCCAAGTTCAGATGACTGCAAAAAGAAAGAAAAAAATACAATTGTTATCTACTGTACAGGAATGTACTTTTATTCCATTATTCCTTATCCAATTCTATTGGTTGTTTAAGGAAAGAAATTACAAAACTGTATATTTTTGACATAAAGATAAAAAATAATGGTAGAAGATAATACAGATCTGGTAAGTGTTATATGAAGTGCTACATTCTGAATGTACACACATAAAATCCATCACTCTTAAAACATCAATGGAGACACATGCCCCATTTATCTTGTATCCCTGACAAAATCCACACTCCTACTCTGAAATTCCTTTACAGTGTGAGCATTTGAATTATATTACAGTACATACTTTACAGTAGAAAATGTGCAGGCCAGCTGTAGTGAATAATAGAAACCTCCTACCACATTAAAATGTGCCATTCCTAACAAGCCATTTCCATATCTAAATATGTACATATCAGTTTCATTGTATTTCACTACCCACAACCGGTGATTATGTCACCTGCCAGTTAAAAGCAGATCGCAGAATTTTATTTTTGTTTAGGTAATTAATCACTGGAGTGAAACAAAAGTGTAACCATAGCAACCTACTCACGCTATCACTTTAAGGACAAAAGACTAACAGTTAATTAAAGTAAATTTCTTTTTGATGCAGAAGCCTGAAAAGCTGCTTGTTAATGTTACAAAACTTGTCTGAGCCTTATTTTATAAGTAATACCTTGGATGGTGACAATTTACTAGAAACGACAGAAATAATATAGTATTATAATATTACCTATGTATTGATGAACCACAAACTAAGTCTTAGTTACATACTGATCTCGTGTTTGTCTCAAGAAGTTAATGTTTTTGTTACTATATCTGTTAATTCCGCAAATCTTTGTAAGCTAATGAAGGGACTACTGAAGAATCACATCATAAATTACACAGGTTAAATACTGATCTTGTGTTTATTCATCATTAATGAATTCTGGGGCATCATTTATCCCAAGCAGTTGCTATATTTGTTACTATATCTGTTAATTCTGTAAACCTTTGTGATCTACTGAAGGAACTACTGAGGGAACAAGTCATGAATAATGCAGGTGAAATACTGATCTCTCTTTTTTGAGCATCTTTTATCTGAAGTAGCTGAGAGTTAATACTAAGTATTGTGCTCCATCAAGTAAAGAGTTACCAGTCTGATAATGTCTAATTGAAGTTTTGTTGTCAGAGTTTCACTCTGATAAGAACAAACAAAACATCATAAATTTTCATCATACACTGTATGTTTCAGATTTCTAAACTTTTGTCAAATTTACCAGTGTGAAATTAACTGTCAGGGGCATCAAAAACTATTCTTTCAAACACTCAAAATAGTTGAAATCCTAAGCCATGGCCAAGGGCCAAGGCTACCATGTATAAATGGCTTTTCATTAACAGCAGAATTGAGACTGCATGCTTTTAATACAGGGATGACCATTCCCACTTCCACCATGCTACAGTAACTCCTGACTACAAAGGGCCTCCCCTGACTACAGAGTTTACATGGAAACCCTTTAGTTTCACCTGTATCCAAGGGTACTTGTCCCCATAGGCAAGTACTAGACCTAGGTCGTCTTTCTGCTCTTCAGTTTTCGATTTTGTTAATTCTCGCCTCAAACCCAGTACTTTTCTCATTACATCGGGGATTTTCTTTCAAAGAAGTTTCAAGGGAACAATTGGTTCTCTGAATTCCTCAAAGGCCCTGGGCCTCTTCAAAGGGTTCTGTGAATCCCACACAAAGTAATTAGCTCAGTCTTCACCCAGCAGAGACTATGCTGCTGCTACTATTGATTCAGCTGATGTTTCCACAGTATTTGCACCCTTTAATCAAGGAGTAGAGTTCTGATATAAAACTTGGAGGATTACCAGCAATCACAGCATGTGTTTTCAATGCCTAATGATGTGTATTATGACAAAATATCCAATACGCATTGTAACGTGATATGACTTATGGAGGCATGTTCCACTGCGTGTGAGTAGAAATAAATCGGTAAGATGTGTCAGTGTTCCAAGACCCAAAACCAGTGGCATCAGACAGAGGCATAAGCATGCAAGATAAGAGTGTGGTACGGGCCAGATAACCCAATGGAGTCCATTCAAGTTAAGAGGTCAGAGGTCATAGTGGTTACTTTGTGCAATAGGCTACAGAAAGCTCCAGCGAAGAAAACAAAGAGAGGAAACCATTACAATAAAACAAATAAGTAGATCAATACCTTTGGTTTGGTTGTTCTCCATATTGCCATCTTGCATTTTACCTGGGATTAAGACACATGAGATACGGACACATGTTTTTACAGCAGAATAAAATAAGAAGGTCAGACACAAGAACATCTGTCACAAAGACATTATAGTGACATCAAATGTGAAAAAGTATATGTATAATTGATATACAGCCAGATACAGTCCCAGCAAAAATCAGTATAACATTTAAGTTCAAGAATTAATGTGAGGCTCCTGAAAAAAAGACCTACAATTAAACATAATTTCTTTGAAATATTTGTCCATTTTTTGGAGCAATGCTGGGTAGGAGAGTGTGTGTGATCTCCAAGTCTGGGTCCCTGCTACATGCATTGCAGAAGGAGGTGTGCGGGCTCATGTTCTGCCGTTTTATGCAGTGCTCATCAGTACACGGTACAGTTTTACGCAGTGCTCATCAGTACACGGTACAGTTTTACGCAGTGCTCATCAGTACACGATACAGTTTTACGCAGTGCTCATCAGTACACGGTACAGTTTTACGCAGTGCCCATCAGTACACGGTACAGTTTTACGCAGTGCTCATCAGTACACGATACAGTTTTACGCAGTGCTCATCAGTACACGGTACAGTTTTACACAGTGCTCATCAGTACACGGTACAGTTTTACGCAGTGCTCATCAGCACCACACAAAAGTCTTTCGAAGAAATACAAAAGTCCCCCTCCCAATATTTCATTTGGCTTCCTTCACCACCCTCTAAAATAATCAGACCTTTGTATTTCAATTATTAGGCTGTGCTCCCTTAATATCAAACTCTCTGCTATGCCACCGACTCTTCCATTTAAACGCTTCAGCTGTGTTTCATCTTCACCTTTAGGAGCACTTTGTCGACCACGTATGTTATCCTCTACCTCAACTGAGGTTCTCAATACCCCCCCCCCCACCAGAATGTTTTCATCCCAACCTTACCTTAATGAGGCTCATATGGTCCTTAATAGACTAATGATGCATGTGGCAGGTTGAAAGCAGTGTGGGTTGGAATAAAACATTTTGGTGGGGGAAGGGAAGGTGGGGCGCCAGGAACAGGATTGATAACTACTGTGCTACATGAAACTATTATGTCACTGCCTAGCATTCCATTCAGTCTCCAAAATAAGTAAATCATAACAATGATCGTTATAGCCTTATATGTACAGTATATGTAGGCGTGCTTACAGAACATTATTTCCCCTTTTAATTTACTGATGACATTCTCTTTTTATGTATACTTACAGTGTCTGTATACACAGAGACAAACACACACACAACCACAAAGTAAGATCTAGCTGTCGTACAGTTACAGATTAATACTCATTTAGGGAACTGGAAGATGGAGGAGTCTTGTACAAGAAGATGAGAAACAGAAGCAGCCTGGCAGGTAATAATAGGTACAAAAATGAAAGGAAGTGAAATGGCAGAGAGGAAAGACAACAAAAATAGCAAGGTTGAGAAAACTGAGACATGAAAACTGTGTTGTATACAATCTCCCACTGGAAGAGCTAAAATAATGCTGTGAGCGATGAACGCTCTCACTGGGCTGTGTGAACCCGATTTAAAGTGCCTGGACAGGGGAGATTCAAACTGAGGACAGCTCTATCCCAACCAAGAATACCATATCCAAACGTTTCATATTTCCATTGGGATATACATTTGTGTGGTTCAGTGGCTCAGTGGGCTAAGACTGTGTGCTTGTATTCCCCAGGTCACCGGTTCAAACCCAGTCTCAGCATGTCAGTCATGACTATACAGTGTATAAACATTGGGGGCAGTGTGTGGCTCAGTGTGCCCGTAATCACAAGGTTGCCAGTTCAAGCCCAGCCTCAGCATGCCTGTGGGTCCTTGAGCAAGGCCCTTAACCCCCAGCTCCCTGGGTGCCCCAAGGTGGCTGCCCCTTTGCTGTGAACTTCCAAGTCTGCTCTTACCTCTATGGAAAGCCAGGTGGGGCAAAGCAAAAAACAGAATTTCCCCACAGAGATTAACAAAGTATTACTATCCGATTTTATTTCTGATGAAATGCCTTTGCTGTGGAACTGTTGCCAGATAACCCAACGATGGTGCATTTGTGTTTATGTAACTGTGACTTTCCATTAGCATACAAGAAATACCCCCTGAAGCAGGATAAATCAGCACAGAAACCTGTTCCTTTCATTGCATCACAACGAAGAACCAATCAGCACTGTAGCTTGCTCCTGATATTGCATCAAACAATGGAACAAAATGGCAGAAGCCCATTTATTGCAATGAATCTCACAGTGGAGCCAATCAGTACAGAAGGTTGTTCCTTGCATAGCTCCGTACCAAAGAACCAATTAGCATTAAAACTTGTCCCTCACATTACATCAAACAATGGAACCTGGAACAATGGAGAAACTCACTCATTGCAATGGAACCAATCGACAATAAAGTTTGTTTCTTGTAATCCAGTACATAGTGAAACCAACTGGTACTGCATCAAACATGAACAATACAAACAGTATGTAATGGTATGAAATGTGATTTAGTATTAATTTCTAGGCATTTGGGTACAGCATCATCATGCCTCAGGGCCAGCATTACTGACATGCAGCAGAACTGACGAAAAAGTCAGGCAACATATGGATTAAGCTGTAATTGTAATTTAAATACAATTATTTCTAGCTAATTCATAATAATAATCTTTAAGTTTGTGCCAAGTATAAACAGATTATATATAAGCAGATTTTAGTATCCTTATATGTAAATGGATCAGTGAAACTAAATATTCATAATCTTCCAGTACATTAAGAAACATAATTATTTTATCAGTCATTAGTCAAACCTTTGGCAGCATGTTATTATCATCAACATAAGAGATGATCCACAATGAATCATTGACACCTCTTATGACACTTGACAGGTACGAATATCCTTAAACCAGTGTTTATTTTAGTTTACAGTTTAATCAGGCATTGCTAATCCATCAATATTTCTAAACACAAGTGCTCAACCACTAATTTGTGTTCAAAATATGTGGATAGGATAAGCAATTCATTAGTGATACCAGGCATTCAGTTCTAAGCAAAAAAAAAACTAAAATAAAAGTATAGATGAAATAGAGAATAAGGAATATAATCTCAATGACTAAAGTGAATAAAACACACAGTTAACCGAATATCATCTTAGATTAATATTATAATATGACAAAGAACTAATTATTATCCACCAAGGAAGACACTGATTTAAGCAAGGAATGGAATCCTCTCATCAGTGTGTAAAGAATTTAAGCTGCAAAGCCATCCATCCATTTTCTGTGCCTGCTTGTCCTATTCAGAGTCAAGGGGGTCCACAGCATCTCCTGATGATATAGACATCAGGCAAAGAACAACCCAGGGTGGGGTACCAACTTTTCGCAGAGCACACTCACCTACCATTCATTCACACACCAGTCACTCAGCATTCACTCACACGCCATTCACTCATCATTCACTCACACTCCATTCACTCATCATTCACTCACACGCCATTCAATCAACATTCACTCATCATTCACTCACACACCATTCATTCACCATTCACTCACACATCATTCAATCACACACCATTCACTCAGCATTCACTCATTATTCACTCACACACCATTCACTCACCATTCACTCACACATCATTCACTCATCATTCAATCACCTACCATTCACTCATCATTCACTTACACATAATTCACTCACCTACCATTCACTCATCATTCACTCACACACCATTCACTCACCATTCACCCACAGATCATTCACTCACCATTCACTCACACACCATTCACTCACCATTCACCCACAGATCATTCATTCACCATTCACTCACACACCATTCACTCACACATCATTTACTCACATACCATTCCCTCACATAGGCACCCATAAGGGGAAATGTGGTACTCCAATTAGCCTAGCATGTTTTGGGACTGAGGGGGTTAACCAAAGTACCCAGAGGAAACCCCATGATGATGCGAGGAGAACATGCAACCTCCACACACATGGATCCATGACGGAGATGAACCCTGGTCCCAGAGATGTGAGGTAACAGTGCTAAGCACTGTGAAGCCATCCTCCGCACAGGAGAAAAGCTGTGATTGTACCAGCCATAACGGTAAATGCAAAGAGAACATACCTTTTTTCTCTTTTTTCTCCTCCTCCTCACCACCAGCACCTAGCAGCGTGAAGATGATTCCTGTCTGGGAGTTGACTCCCACGGCTGTGACCAGCATTCGTCCGGAGCCTTCCATCACGTGGGTGCCTAGGGAGGTGGCAGTCAATGGAGGTCACAGAGAAGGTTGCACATGAACAGCAGCCTCCGAGATCCTGTCTACACCCACATTTGTAAAAGAACATTTTAGTCTATGTTGTCCAAAGCATCGTCATCTACCTTCTCAGAATTGCAAGTCTGTGTTTCGAACAATACATACATCTATGCTCTCAACAGTATGATGTTAAAGGTACCAAACCAAAAAAAAAAAATTTAACACCTCCTTAGTACTCCAAGACGGTGTGAAATGGGCTGTAGAAGCTGTACCCACCAGAGAGCAGCATGGGGTCCTTGTCTGCTGATTTGCGTACATGGTCAGATTCCCCCGTCAAGGAACTTTCGTCAATCTTCAGGTCATTCCCTTGTATCAAGATTCCATCAGCCGGAAGTAGGTCACCTTTGATTTCAGAAATAATGAGATGGTAAAATATATCTAACTCCTTAGAAAAACGGATCCGAAGAGCCGGACATGAACAAAAAAGCCAGGAAGAGTCAACGAAATAGCATCGATATGTAGCCATGTTTTTCATCAAGAAAATTAATATTAGACACTTTAAGGTCAACCTGCTTGGTCATATTATAGCATATACAAAGGATACAAAAATTCTGAATTCACTTTATCAAAGTATTAGTTATCAGGATCATGCTGCTACTATGATACTATAAATGTTTCCTGAGGCCTCCCTTCAAAATTGTTTGTCCAAATACTTCTCTAAACTACACCTGAGGAAGCTGTATGGTATCACTGAGATTGCTTCACTGTAAATCAGGGGTGTGCTGCTTCAGAAAGCAGGCCACGCAGTAAGGATAGCCTCTGAGTCACTCCAAAGGGACAGGATTATGTGGAACCCAAGGTACAAATGATCATGTTAAGAGTAAGAAACTGAATGGTCACCTTCATTATCAGTAAACCATTTCAGATTATGAAATAGGAAGCAGGAAAATACACACTTCCCTTTTTAGGATAAAATACCTACCGTATTTCACTTGTGCAATATCGCCGACCAGAATGTCAGCCACGGGTATCTGTACGACAGTCCCGCAGCGAATGACGGTGAACTTCTGCTCCTGTTCAATGCGGCTCTGGAGACCCCTGAACTGCTTCTCTTTGCTCCAGTCGTTAAAAGCCGTAACGAGCACCACACACACCACAGAGAGCAAGATGGCGGCTCCCTCTATCCAGCCAGCCTCTGCCTCGCCTTCATCCTCGACCCCTGCAGTGATGGTTCCACATGCTGTGGGCACAAGGGCAAGAGAAGTTACAGAACCACTCAGATTTCACACGCATACTGTATACACACAAATAGACTCACCTCATGAATTTTGATAAACTGACACACAAACTGCTTTTTCACACACATACATACACTACAGCTTTTACAGGATTATGACGTTTTAGTTTTTCCATTGACACACATTCCAGAGAGCATTTCAGAACCAGTGGCGACAGGGTGTCGCTCTCAAAGACAAAGATAAGTTTGGAACTAATTATCTTGTGTTTCAGACCTTAATTTGTAACATCTCTATCCCAGCATAGTTCAATCTTCTCCTAAAAATGGCTCCCAGCAGAGCTGCTTGTGGCTCTGTGTTGCAGTGTGGTACAAGACCTCAGTCCCGCAGAATGGCTGGCTGGGGGGCTGGGAGCTACTACAGAACCGGGGGGCAGATTAACAGCCCCCATTAAGGGGAACTTGCTGATGAGTAAACAGTCTGAATGAGCAAATGTTGACTGAACAGGTTGTACATGTATTCTTCAATCAGCAATGTGGAAGGGCCTGTTCGTTAAGTTATTACAAATTCCTGTATCGTTTCTTATTGTCACATCAGTGCACCTATTAAATGAATGTTACTTTATGTGTGACTCCTGACACCATAAATCGTTATTTGCTGAAACCTAACAGCACAAAACCAAGGTATTTAAAGAAACTTTAAAGCTATCAGAGCACATTTGTTCATGTTCCTATTGTCTTTGATCTCAGCTTATTTAGTCAGCACTGCATGTATTTATTATCACTTACATAGACAAGAGTGGCATGTTTTTTTTTCGGTGAAGCTGGGATACATGATATATCATGCAACATTTTCACCGACCAAATTCAGACCTTCAGCCCAGAGGCTATGAGGCTGCACTAATAATATTTAATAAAATAACGACTTTGCCCCCTACCATCCAAATAACACGATGTCGTTTCATTAGATCACACCTCCAGGTTCGGGGGTTTTAATCACAGCCCGTTCTTCTCTTTGTGACGTTTGCTCACTTGTCCAGTGCTGTCGGCCTTTCCTCACTGTACTCTCATTTCCTCCTACAATCCATTAATGAGTGGCTGGATGGACTGCTGTATCTGAGTTGGCCCCTCTGCATGCATGTTTCTGGGCATTTCTTTGCCTTGTGCCCTGTGCCCCAGGTTCCATGTCCACCGCTACACTTCTTGGATAATGGATGATGGGTGGATTTTGTGTTCCAGCGTGAAGCTGCTGTCCGTGGTCCTGATGTCAATTACAACTGAATACCAGCCCATACGTGGAGGCCAACACAGGCAATTTTTTTTAATACAGTTGTTTTATATATAATTAATGGTAATGACACTTAATAATGACATTTTGAATATAAACCAATAAAGCTTCTCTGAACCTTAGAGCAGGTTTTCATTCTAGACTATTTTCAGTGCTTCGCTATGCATGTTTCTGAAAATTAAGTCAAATCAAGTTACATTAAAACTCGTTTCTAAAATTCAAATAATTGGTACAGACTGTTGCATATTATAAGGAGTACAAGGAAACATGTTTTTGTCTAGTTCTGTACAGGAATAATGAGGGAGTTTTTGATAGTATATAAACCAACACAATTACCACATATATTACATAATTGAATTCAGATTAAAGACATTTATGATCTAATTCACACAAATGATGATTGATCAGCTGATTGTGTTGACGCCTCAGCCATCATCATGAGTTTGTCTGCTGTTTGTCACTCAATCTCCATGACAAAGGAGTGCAGTGGTGTTCTTGTGAGCAGAGACTACTATATTTTTCATAACAAATGGGTAAAAGAGGGCTCCAGGGTCTGGATCCTCAGAGGCCTCCTGCAGAATACATATTAGTTCCCTGAGACGGAAGGAAAGCTCTGTGTCAATAGAGACTCTTTGATGTTGGTTGAATACCCATTTTTTGCAAAGTAGATGGCTGCATAGATGCAATTCCTTTGTCAAATCTGTAGTATGTTACACTGGATCATGTGGGTCAAATAGGATGACGTTTGCGGTTGCTGAGAAGATGCTGCTCATGAAATGTGAAGATCTGGTCCAGGACAAAAAGGTAGACTAAGGAGTGAAAGGTACTTACATTCACTATCGCCCCCTGGTGGCTGATAGAAGGAAAGACCCAGGGAGATCATTGCGGCTACCTCCAGGATAATAAGGGTGACATCCTGCAGTGCCTCCCATACTAACTGTAGGAAAGTTTTTGGCTTCTTTGGAGGAATGAAGTTTTCTCCGTAGATCAGTTTCCTGTTGTCAATGTCAGTGCCAGATCCAGACAACCCTACAAAAAGATACAATATACATGTCAGTAAACAGCTATGCTCTTTGAAGATATTACAGAACTTATTATTATGGGAAGGACAACAATTGAAACTTAGTCAGAAGTACCAAAAAAGCAAGTCATTGGGAAGCAGGAAATGTGTGTAGTGCAAGCGATTTGTTTTTAAGTGTGATTCTGTTTCACCATGACTATGGTTTAGTCCACTATGCTGATGAGGACCAAGCCTGCTAATTCTGCCCCAAAGTCCAAACCGGAGACGATACTATTTTGCTGGCTTTCTAGGGAAGCAATTCAAAAGCTAAAACATTGTTATGTTGCTCTCAAGTGCCAGACTGTGTCATTTTACCTCTTCAGATATAATAATAGTGATTAAATATGTAATAAGTCAGATTACAATCACTAAAAAGATGGATAGCAGTATGATCATACAGTGCTGGATCTGAACTATTGCTACAAAATAAAACTACTCCTAGCAGAGAAATGATGACATCATCATTTTATATTTGACTACAATGGATATAATTTTGCAAGAACAGTTCTCTGTGGTAATTATACTTAAGAACATAAGCATCACATTTGCACAGCATTTTGAGCAAAACAACAAACATGTACAATGGGTTAAACCAGTGACCCAGAGAACTATTTTTGGATCTGACCACTGTTCTACATCGCTGGATAATTTATAAGGCACAATCTGTGCTTTGTTTGGAGAGACAACTACCAACAGCATAAAACGGAAAGACAAAGTGTTCTCAATATTTTAAAGCCAAATATTGAATTATGGATTTTGCATGTCGGTCACAATAAGCAGAACTTTCTACAGCTTGCTGTCATTTTACTGTGGGTGCATTGCATGAATTTGTAATGTTACCTTTATATATTTTATTTTGCCAGGTGTTGCGTCCTCTCTGCCACGCCTGGCTGACCATCCTGCCTCCTCCCTCATGTGTCCCTGATGGATCACACCTGATGCATGTTGCCTCTGTTTTGTCTGTGTATTTAAGCACCTATTTATCTCATCCTCACTAGTCTGGTCATTGATGTCATACCATCTTGCTGCCTGTGTCCAGTCCTTCCAGTTTTGATCCCTTGTAATCCCGGTTATTTCAATTCTTTGTTCATCGAATTCAATAAACCTCATTTTGTTTCTCTGCCATGCCTGCCCCTCCCCCCCCACCCTGAGTCCAGGTCATGACACTCTGTCTCACTCATTCGCTTTTATAGAAATACATTTACATGAATCAATTCACTGGATGTTGCATGTTGAAGTAATATTCTCCACAAACATTCACAATATCAGCGTATGGCTCAGCTGGCTGAGCCTCTGTGCCTGTGTTCAGAAGGTCGCTGTTTTGAGCCTGGCCTCAGCACATTTATGGGTCCTTGAGCAAGGCCCTTAACCCCCAGCTCCCAGGTTGCTGCTATGGGTGGCTGCCCTTTACTGCCAAGCTCACTCTTACCTCCAGAAAACGAGTTGGGGGAGTGCAAAGAGAACTTCCCCATGTGGATCAATTATTATCATTAATGTCGGTGAAGTAAAGTAAAGATCCTGTTAGAAATGTTAGCCCAAATGACTGTGCATTACGGTGTCCTCTAGTTCAGCCTCTGCTTTTGCTAAAGACCAAACACAACAGCGTTCCCAACATAAAGACCTCCACAAACATACATGCAGTTCCCCCATCTACCACCAGTACATATTTTCTTTTTTTCACATTATGCGACTTTCTGTGAATAATCTGTCATTTGGAGAAATACATAAGAATGAATGTCACTAACCAATGCAGAGTTCATCCACACGCAATTATACTCAAGGAAACAGATATTTAATCGCGTATGTCTTCAAATCACCTCTATAATATGCACTGTCATGCCAAGGTCACATTTGGATATACAAGCTAGGTTTTAACAGATGGATGTAACTAATATAGAAGACAGCGGGCAGCTCTGCCAAAGGGACCCAGGTGTGCTGCCAGGACGGATGCAGTTTCATCAGCAGCTGGGTAAAACCCAGACAGGGCATACTGCTCGTTTGCCTGAGGCCCGGATAAACACGACAGGGGTTTGCTGTTATTTCAGCTGCTCACGCAGTCCAGTGGCGTGTGACGGACCGGGGAGCATTTTCAGGGCCCAGAGCTGGCAGAGCGGGAAAGATTACGGCTGGTTGACAGTAAAGCCTCCACCCCTAAGGCACCATTAGCTCATCACAAGAGTGCAATATTTAAAAACCCCGATGATCCCTGAAAATCCATCTTCATAAAAATAAATAAATAAATAGATAAATAAATAAATAAAAGCCCAGGTGCATGTCGTGTGTCTTTCGATCGAAGCAGGGTGATGGAGGACCTTCTGTTCTGCAGTCGGCACTCAGAGAATATAATTAGTGATTTATCATTATTCATCATTGATAAAATAGGGCCTGTTGGGAAATTAGTGGGGATGGGGGGGGAGGGGGGCGAATCTTCAGGTAAGCTTGGACCTTCAGGAACTCAATTTATGCTGTCAGTTACGCCAAACACTTCAAATAATATCCATCTTTATAAGTGACTAAAATGTGAAACTGAGAATAATTGATAAATGAACTGAGTAATTTATCTGAATATTGGCAGCCTTTAGACAAAAAAAAAATAACAAAATGATTAATGGCACAAATTTAAACATAAAAATAAAAAATTTAAAAGGTTCCACAAAATGGATTTTCTTTATCATTTGAAGTATTCACATTATATTTGCGATTAAACCTTGGCTGCCATCATTTTAAGATTAAGATTATTAATGCATACAGTAATACTATTTCCAGTTCCTTCTTTTCTCATGTCTCTGCACTACTATGAGCCTGTATCTCACATATCTTTTCCTGGACAATCATAAGCCCCAGTGACTCAGGGATCATCGGTAACCTGATACTGTGAATAGATGGTTCGACTCAGGGTTCTTTATGTCCTGGTTGTGACTTTCTTATGATTTACTTAACCAAGCATAAGTAACAAAGGAAATCAGATGTTAAATTTAAATTGCAAATGTGGATATTTTAAGTAATGTGTGAATTTCTTGGGAACATTGAAACAGTACCAATACTGTCAGCACAAACTTGGGAGCAAATCAGAGGAAGCATGTTCTTAAAAGGGCTTTCTGAACCTGGAGGAGTTAAATGTCCTCTATTAATTCAAATAATTCCTATACTCGACTGGGTCCTTCAGAATATAACAAAATTTTGATCAGCCTCACAGATATATTTATACAAATTATAGATCAAGCAGCAGTGTCTCCTGTAGACACCTTAATTTTAAAGATTAATTAATACTTAAGATTATGAAATCCCCACCCCCCCAAAATAAAACGGTGAAGTGAAGTAGGGCAGCCTCACTGCAAGGGCAAAAAATATTTTAGCCTCAGCCCACTCTATACTGATTGACACTGCTGACTTCTTACAAAATCACATGAGGGATGTCAAAGACCAAAGTATAATTCATGGCTGAATGAAGCAGTGAACGCCTTGTTAGCAGAGTTATTGCTCCATTGGCTACGTGTGGGCTAAACAGGAGATCAGATCCATGCCTGCATATAGATGATGGCTGAAAATCGATACATTGACAGAGTATTTAGTCCGCTGTGCATGTTTCACTCAGATGCAGTACCCTGTGCTCCAGTGACCTGTAAGCTTATGCAAACTTACATGCACACACACATCCTCCAGTGACACACTCATACTTAACAAACAATCAGAAAGTGAACACAGAGGCATTTTTACCCTGTAAGTAAGAGACACAATCTCTCTTTTACATGCTTTGCTTTAAAATGACGAAGGATCGTTTGTTATTCTATAACCCCTGCTTATTGGACAAATGCAACACACAGTCGACAATCAACACTTCAATTCCAGGTATATAGCTCCTCACTGGAATTGCTGGTTTCATTTGACTAATAATAATAACAATAACACAGAGTTATTTACAGTGTGCTTTTTTGGAGATTGCTATTTTATTTTGACTAGATTACCTCTATTTATTGACCCACTGTATTCCCACTTCAAAAACACGTATATTTGCAAATATGTGAGCATGTCAAACTTTTATATATGGAAGAGGTTGTGTCAGTGTAAAGCCAATTGTGTCAAATAAGCACTAACGTTTATTGCTGTCGGTGAGGATGGTGAATGCCTCTCTGAATGTCCGAGGATTTCTAGTTAGCGCCTCTGAAGCAGGATTTCATTAGGCCAAAAAGTGGATGTAAGTTCATTAACAGAGCTTCCTTCTGCAGTGTTCCCAGGACAAAATCAGAATAGGTGCAAATATGTGAGGTTATATCACTGTCTGCCTCATCACTGTGACCGACACCAACCTATTTTTTCCTGGAGACAGTGGGGACTTGGGCTCTCAAGGGGTTTCTGGTTGGACAGCCACATTATTATTAATTTGTGTGTGGAACCAGGACATCCAGCCATGAATTCTGCAATGTCACATGTCGAGCTATATAGAACTAATGAAAGTGACATATCTCAAATGTACTGCACAGGGGCGTTTTACCATAAGCGCACCACTGGTTTACAAATGACTCATGCGAGTTGACATTATTATTGGATCAGTTGACATCGTTGTCCCATTGCAAAATACTGCATGTATTGACACTTGCATTTTTTTTTCCAGTGTCTAAAAATAGATCGCCATGGAAACGCGAAGTATGGCACCGGCATGGCTGAAGCACTTGAGAGCAGCTGATGCAGCCTCTGCGCGGTGGGGTCTGCTGGCTTACGAGTGCAGCAGACAAAAGGATGGTGTTGAGAAAGATCGCCGCATTATCCGGTTTACTTTGACGCCTGGAGAGAAAAAAAAAAATGCCTCCAGAGAGTGAATTACTTGCACTGTTTGACAGATAAGTGTACAGGATTCAAGATTGCCATGAAAAACAAGTGCTGGCCTCTGACAGAAATGCCCGTAGAACTGGGAAAGCCAGGTTTGAGAAAGATTGCCAAAGGACAGACGGCGGACTGCAGTCCGCACCTCTCCAGCATCCAAATTATTATCTAAACACCCCCTCACCTCTTGCCCTACTTCACCAAGCTCAGTCCATCATATCTATCGACACCTATAGTAACACAGTGAAAAATGACAGCATTAATACCTCAGACACAGCAGTTAGATCTCCTGGCCTAAAAATGTCAGGCTAAGAGGTTTTACATCATACCTACAAGGTAGCAAAAAGTGGTTTCCATAGATACATACCATAGAACACGGGTAGGTGATGACGGATGCCAGGGTGCGATAAACCATATATGTGCTTATTTTTAGGAAGGTGGATTTTTCATAAGAACGGCTTTATTTGGAAAGAGCCTCAAAACCCCTACAGTCTTTTGCTGGCATCTGAGGTGACACCTGTCTGTAATCTTGATAAAACTCTGTGATTACAATACCCATTCTGAGCTTGCATCTTTTCCCAGCAGATTAAAATGGATCAGGTTGGTAGAGTGTCTGGAAAGGTCAGGCAGAGGGTAGGGTCATGTTCGGCTGATTGCAATGCAGAGGGAATGTTGCTGTAACTTTCAAATTAACATTAACAAGACATTACTCAGTAAAAAACAGGACCTGATTGCTCAAGATATTTTACTGCCTCATACAAGCACGATATTCTTCTGGCTGCTTATTTCTTGAGACCTGCAGTCTGCTGGTGTGAAAATTGTCGTTTTCGATAAAGGCTTCAGCTACGTAACAGAAGTGCACTTACTACTTTCTCAATTATTTGAAATTTACAGCATCTTCCTGTATTATGTTTTTTATTTTTGTGCATTTAATGATCTGTCTCCATCTATGCCTTACCATCGCTAGCTTATTGTAAAATACTGAGAAGGAAGGGAAAAAGCAGAGAAAATACTGTGGAACAATTTTATGCCCATAATTATTTTGTTAAATCATGCAGTACCTTATACATGCTGTCCCCTACTTGCAACCTATGTGAATTACGATAACTTGTATATATGACCAAAGTTTTAAAAAAAAAAAGGAAACATATATAAAAAATCATTTTGGATGTATGCCCAGCAGCACGACGCTTCCTGGTACGCTTCCATGCCACAAGACTATTGCTGAACGGCAGCGCAGCCCGCCCAGCTAACACATCTTCCTGTCTCATTCTCATCCTAGTCCAATATATTTCCATTTTGACATATGACCTGGCCAATCATAAGGCAGGTAAAATCTTTACAAGCATGGGCATAAATTATGAGGAAGTGGGGGGGAGGGTTGTAACACCCCCCCCCCCCCCAATAATCAAAACCAGCCAATACAACCCCCTGGACCTCCTAAAATGCGTGAAGACCTCAGCCCAAAGTTTTGCCCTTGTGCACAAGGAGTACAGGATATGCAAGAACTGATTCCCCCTATTGTACATACATCTTTGAGGCTTCAATAAATGCTCCTGAAGTTCAAAATAGTAGGCGTTTCCCCTCACAATCCCCAGCACTGAGATATACCAGAGATGAAAAGCTAACTGTCCACACAAGCAGCTGAGTAACAATGTACAGAACCCATCTGCTCGCATTTGGCATTCGTGTCATTGAGGGGTTCAGTTCTGAGCGAGCTTCCCTTTCCACTAAAAATGCTACACAGCCCCACAAAATACTTCAGGACTATGTTTTAACCCTTTATAAAGCCATGTCCTAAAATAAGAATGTGCACATTTGCTGTAGTGTTTGCAAAATGACCCATTCTAGACCTCAGTAGCATAATTAGTCAAAACACTACTGTATGATGTAAATCCAGAGCTGACAGGTTAGTGCCAGAATTATTACTGTCTCCTGTGTGGTGAATCGCAGGCAGTTTTGTAATGCTATGGAAAAGCCAGCAGATTAGATTGAAGAACAGCAACACTGGCAAAGCAGTGCATATACTATGAATTAAACTATGACTATATGTGGTCATGTGTTCAAACCTTTCAGCATCCATCACCCAAAAAGCACCAGTTGCCACATTGTTATGGTTAACTGGCCACTAATAGCCCTGATACAGGCTTTCCAGATGGATCTAGATGAATCAACCATGTCTGAGAAGCATCAATGAACATCTGGTTACAGTTATTGGCTGTCAGCGAACATCTGGTGACAGTTTCCTGGTATCAGTCACTTTTCCATCGGCGGCATACACTAGGCCATATAATTACTTAATAAATCTGTCCTTTGATAAGTGACATGAACTGAGAAAGACTAAGAGAAACAGAATTCTTTGCATTACACACCTTACTTCAGTGTAGATATGTTTGTTCCTGTTCAGACTAAGGCTGTGATTCTAAGATACACATACCTATAACGTCTCTTCACTGATTCTTTCACACTGTACCTCCGCTCTGCTCCCTCACTCACATTCTTTCCTCACTCAGCTGCTCCAGTCCCTCCATACTAATTGTTATTCAATCTCCTTCCATCACTCATAAATTCACTTGTGTTCTCACGTTGTCCTCCCTCTTTTTTACTGTGGCTAATGCCTGTAACATCAACAATTACCAATTAAAAAAAAAATCTATTTGACATATAATCTATGTATGTCATTTTATATATGTTTTTAAAAATCAATGAAATAGCTGTTTATGCAACACTTGTCTACAGAGGTCACCCCCCATCTTAATGAAAAAACTCCACTCAGATCTCATAAAGACAGTCACTGACTTTGGCCCTGTTATCTCAAGCCCAGTGTTCACCTAAGTAGTTAATTTCATGAAACATATGAAGAATTTTCTAGCTCATTCTTTCTATAGGCATATCTTCTTACTGACCTTTGTGTGGCTCCTCATGATCCCTTTATTAAAGTTAATTTGACCTCATAGCGTAACAACATGGTAACACTTTGTCACTATTCTGTTGTTTGAGTTTCAGTGTGCTAATAAACGGTGCTGTTTTTATCTCTGGCCCTCACTAGTGAAGTGAGCCATGTCAGTATGTGTACCAACTTAGCCATTAATCTCTTCTTAATCTTGAATTTATCGTAACTGAGTGTCTATGGTCTCCAAAGAAAAAGAAGTACTATTTTGTTTCCAGATATTTGTTTTAGCTGTTGACCATACCGTACCACACCACATCATAGCATACCATACCATACCATACATTTCACAAAATACCATATCATATCATATCATATCATATCATATCATATCATATATCATACCATACCATACCATACCATACCACACCATATCACACCATACCATAGCATACGACACCATACCATACCATACCATACCATACCATACCAGGCCATACCATGCCATACCACACCATGCGATATATCACATAGCCCCATATGCTGTGTAATGTTATGTGCCTCATATGGAATACTTAGTCATTTTTAATCGTGCTTTGGATGTATTGACTCATTATAAACAAAGGGGTATTCAGATATAACAAATAGAAATTGCTTCAGCAGGTCAAAAGAAACTTAAATCCTTTCAAAATCTCTTTTGCTATATTTTGATAGAGGGCAGCCCTGGGTTGGGCTGCACTTACCCTCCGTTGGCGATGTCTTCAGCCGCCTGCAGAGCCCATCTATGTCCCCATAGTCTTCCTGGATTTTGGTGACGGCCTCCACACCCCGCAGCTCCATGAGGGAGCGCAGCTCCATGAGCGGGCAGCCGAATTCGCTCCCATGAAAGCTCTTGTTTCTTTGGTTCTTTTCGTGGAAGTCACTGTTGGTCATTTCCCCCATAGTGGCCAGTATTGCTTTCAATTCAGTTTACTCAGAAGCAGACAGGAAGGTTACAAAAAAAAAAAGACGACGACTCTGATTTGATCAGCGAGAAATCCTTAATCCAGATTTAGAGCTGGATGGAGGAGAGAATCCATTAAAGGCCGTGGAGCTAAGAGGAAGGATCCCCCTGCTTTAGGAAAAGAAGGCATAAGACCATCCAGGTGCTCTGAAGCCGTCTAGCTGAGTCTTGCTCTCAGGGTTGCAGTCCAGCACCGCTATGCTTGAACCTGCCCATTCTGCTGCTCTGGTGTGGGTGCAGCTACCTACATGTTAATACCCTCCATCATTCCTTCAGAGAGAAGAACAGAGAGAAAAACAGACAGCGCATCAATCACAGCGTTAGCGTCACAGCCATTGAACAGCAATAGTCACAGGACTGTGGCTACATTCGTAGAGGTCCCCGGCACCAGCACGGAAGCGTGGAGACACGTTAGACTCCACCGTCGGTACCAGTGAGTTCCTGTGAAACCGTGAGCGGCACACGACTGCAGCAGATGACCTGCCATGCTTTGATCAGCCCCTGGAGCCAGTGTTTAATAAAGCAGCTCATGAATATCAGAGCCTTGCAGGACAAAATGTTACTCTGGTTTAGCGTTGCGTGCGTTTCTGACGGCAGCCATGAAATCAAAGGGGCTCACTGCTGTTCACATAAACATTGCCTATATACTGTTGCTGGAAAACGTGATCACTGGTGGAGTGATTGATACTTGGCTTTGATGACTGTTTAGTGAGTGATACCAAGATCAATAAGGTCAATATCCCCCTGATTGCCCAATTAAAACAAGAGGAAATGGGCTTAACTATGCAAACCACATATGCGCAATAAAGAGTCACACGTCGAGTTTAAAAACTTGACCAAACATTACTTTCACCATATCCACCACATGGATTTCACACAAAATAAAAACGTGCACACTGTCCAGTCTTCATATCTACCCCTTTAATGCATTACATTGGGAATATTTCTAAACTACAAACCCCCAAAGATCTCAAATCCTTCATATTAATATCATCACAGGGATCATCAAAATAAATTCACAGCACAAACAGCAAGCCTACTAGCTTAATGGGCCGTAATAACACCCCCAATGAAGTGGCCAATATATTTATTATTCAGCTGGAAAGACAATACAAAATAATCAACAAATCAGTTTGCTAAGTGATCACACTAATTTCGGAAAGACTTTCAGTATATTTGAATTATAATATAAAATTATTTGATGCTACCCGTGATCTATTTTTGCGATGCCACTTTAGACTAATGTTTGCACACAAAATGCTACCCTTCATCTTGTTTTTTCCCATTCGCATTTCTTCTCTCTCCTCATTTGCATTATTTTTATTTGTTAGCCTCTCACTCATGTTTCATGTTTCTCATAATAAAGAAACAAATATATAAAAAAAAATGCCAGAACATGCCGTGTTTATCAGTCCATGTTCTTCCAGCATCATACCGATGTTTCTGTCTGTACTGGTGACTTTGGTCTCATTTGTGCCTGTTTGCAGAGGTCTGAACATTTCCAGATCTAGGAGATATTTTGTTTCCTGTAGAGACACGAGGTCTTAATTACCCTGAATAATTAGGCTTTTAATCACTGTAGCTCACTATTTGATAGAAAGGGAATTATTTGTTTTTCATTATAAAGAAATTAAACCATGGAAAAATAGTATTAAGATTAAGATGCACTTTATTGATCCCAGGGGAAAATTCTGGAATCTATGAATCCCAGCCAGTTTTATTGTAATCATTATTTAGCCAGATGTACCATCAAAGAGCAGACCATGGGGGCTCTCTGAGACTTCTCCCTAACGTGAGTAAAATGTCTGCAGGGTATTTAATGATTCTGCAACCTTATTTAGAATAAATCAGACAGTGTTTTTCCTACATTTTTCTCGTCATAGCTGGTGCTTTTACATCAACTGAACTGAATTTCATGTCACAAGTAACCATCTCATGTTACAGCTCTATAAGCAACAAGCCAGAATTCATGGACCGATATTTTTGATACATTGGAGGTACAGACCATGGTTTTTCATTCCGTTTTCCTGGGATCTGTTTCAGGCACTCGGGTTTACTGACACGGGGGACGTTACGGTGAAGGGGGGGGGGGCAAGAAAAGACGACCCGAGAGCAGAGGCAAACAGCCACTCAGGAGACAGGTTACGCGTTGCTCATTATAGACATCGGTCTGATTCCGTCAGCCTCCGTTCCATTAACAGAAAGGGAATTTGAGAGCATTTAACCTTTCTGCATCTGCAGTGCCTGCACATTACTGTTATAATACAGGGCAGCGCAAAGGCCTTCAGAACAGGAGTACATTTGTCCTTAAGCCCATGTCTATGTGGCCACTCATCTACACAGAGATGAACATGTGCCATCACTGTAGGCATCCTGCAGATAAACTCACAGCACAAACAGTGAGCCTAGTAGCTCAATGCGGCGTAATAACATCCCCAATGAAGTGGCCAAAAGACGTGTAGTGAGGAATTGAGTGCATTATAAAAACCGTGTATTCATCCATCCACCCTTTTTCTATTCTGGTCAGGATGGGGGGGGGGGCGTTGAGCGGCGAACAGACCAATAGAAATGCATTAATTATTCATTTTGCTATAATCCATACACAATTACATGAGGAACCATAGAACAGATAGTTCAAGGAAGGAATTTTCCAAAGACAAGCACATCACAGTAATTACAGCTAAAGCTGAACTTCAAGAAGATATTGAAAAATTCATAAAATTACAGAGCACCCTGGGATGATCCCATATGGACCACAGCTACCAGACAGTTATTATAATATTGTAATAAAGAAAAATATGTATCAGAATTAGGATACATTGAAGTGACTGGCGAATTGTAAATCAACCCTACAAAGACCATCTCTGAATGAAACGGAAGATTAGATGATGACAAGAATCTGGTCAACAGTGAGGACAAATCGGTCAATGCTGAAGAGTGTGAGAGGTGAGCTTATACACACATGTGGTGACGGCTGATATACTTAATATAATAAACAATAGCTGACATATTTGTGATCTTTTTTAGGGTTGTTTATCTTCTAGGATTGTTTTTCTCAGCCACTGAAACGACAGCTTGATTGTCTACGAATCGGAAAAGTGAGTCCTGACAACAGACGTGGAGCCCACTGATGGATTTGACTTTATAGTCCTCCCTAAATAAGCCACACTGCATCACCACTGCTCATCCTTGCTGTTTTATTAGAATATCAGCACAGCACGGAGACAATAACCGTGCATCTAATGGACTCCTACACAGAAAAGTGAACACTGATCTGTTGTCACCCAATTGTATTTATCAGTCAAACAAAATGGCTTTCCTGCATCTCCCGTGCATCCATTGCAGTCCGCATTCCCCGCAGGTATGGCTGCTTCCTCTCTGTCATCTGAGGTCTGTGGGTCCTCCAATCTGTCTTCATTTAGACCAAGTGCAAATCCACACCCAGGAAGAGTGGTGAGTCACATGGGAGAAAGCAGCGTGATGATCTTGCCTGTTCTGGTAGGAAGCTGAGAGATTTTGAATCCAGGAGGAATCATGACTCACAGCTGAGGAAGCAGCATGGATTCACACTGCATTTCCATAAAGGGGAGAACACTGTAAATTATTTAGGACGGTTACCATTTTGAAATTTATTTTTAACATAAATTACCCCTGCAACTTAAATTTAACGTAATGTAGTCAGGCTCTGCGGAGACCTGCCAATACTGCAAAAGTCATGGGAAAAATAATTAATTCGCTATGCCGCAAAAAGACCATAAAGTGGACTCAGTGAGGAAACAGCTCTGATGTGGACTTTGTTTGCAAAAAAAGACATCTCACATAGTACGTCACTTGAGCATACAAATTACCTCAAGAAAATCATGTCTTGGCTCTAGGGCATTATACCAGCATATCTCACCAATATATGTCTAGTTATATAATTTAAACTATACACAATGGAATATGAGCAAGGTCTACAAATGGTCTATTTTTTATCAACCCCTTTATTATTGAGGACTTTATGATAATCACCTCCTGTCATATGACACAATGCATGCAACTGTGCTGCTCAATCTTAATATGTCAGCGCTGTCCATTACATCATATCATGTCATTTTTGTATATGCTCAGTCTGTTCGCCGTTCTAAGCCAACTGGTTAGCATCCCAAGCCCCCTCATGAAAGAGGGAAATCTATGCATTATCGTTAGACGGCAGCCAAAGAAAATGAGTACAGAGGTTCTACGTCACTGAATGTGATGTCACCAATCAAACAGGTCGTGTGTGATACAGCAGGCAGTTCCTTCATAAACTGGGCGGAGCAGCTAAACCATTTTACACCACAGCGTGAATATTATCAATAATTAACAGTTAAAGAAGACATACATTTCCTGCTTGACACTTTGCCATCCATCCATCCATCCATGCATCCGTGGAGGCAGCATGGGGCTCAGTGGGGTAAGTCTCTGTACCTGTGAAGGGAAGGTCACCGGTCTGAGCCCGGCAATAGCCATATAGTCATGTCTGTGGGCCCCTTGAATGAGGCCCTTAACCCCCAGCTCCATGGGGGCCACTGCAGGTGGCTACCTGTCGCTGCCAAGCTTGCCCTCACCTACATGTGTGACATGGAGGGCAAGACGGGCAAGAAGGGAATTTCCTCACAAGGGATCAATGAAGTGTCATTGCTGTCATCCATCCATTCATCCATCCATTCATGGAGAGTGAGACCATTTCAACAGCACAGCTCTGTAGCCATGCCAGTGCAGGACATTGTGAACTAACCCTCATGCTGTGCTGTCAAGATGAGTTTATCCAGGCAAGCACAGCCAAGACTTGGGTATGTAGTCTGGGGTGGAAGAGGGCGGGGCAAGTAGGTGGCAGACTGGATGTCAGGGATGTCGGACACACTTTCTGCATGTCTAACAGGACTGGATCCTACTGCAGCCCCCAGGCTAAACGTGCCTAATGACTGAATAAATGACAAACTTTTCAGCACATCAGCTTCCGCTGCCACTCTCATAGACTCATATTCAGACCCACAAGGCATTATAGCCTTTCCTTGCTTCCTCAAGATAATGCCTCATATGGCCCCTTACAGAATGGCCTTCAAATCAGAACAATAAGCAACAGTGTCATCATTAAGATTTCTGTGTAGATACTCTTCATATTTACATCTTAAGTGGTTTTGATCACAAAACAGGTGTCCAGTACTCACACACACAAACATACACACAACGCAGGCTAAGCTAATGTCAGTTGCCACTGATTATCAGACTGTAAAAAAGCTCATGTAGAATATTCAAGCCCAGTATACTTAAAAAAAAAACTGAAAGAAACACAACCAGTCACTACTATTTGCTCAAATGCCACTACTATACTAACTGCTTTGTCAATGTTATCATTTTCCTCTAACCCTAGATGTAAAATTCTTACACTTCAGAAGTTAAACTCTGACCATCTATCAATAAAACATTCTTGGTTCCACAGCTTCTTTTACTTGTACTGTTACTTAAGTTTCTCTATATTCGCCTTTTTAAGCCGTTTCTCTTATTTCTTTTAGGATACTTGGTGTTGTCCCCTTCCAGCACTTGGCAGCACAGTGTTCCAATGGACAGTGCTTATGCCTCATACTCCCTCATTATACTCCCTCATACTCCCTCATACCCCCTAATACTCCCTCATACTCCCTCATTTTTTGAGTCTGGTTCCTGCTCTGGCTCATTTAGATGGAATTTGCATTTTCACAGACTCGCAAGGGTTTTTCTCTGAGTGCCCTGTTTGTCTCCTCATGCTCCAAAGGCATGAGTCTGTTCTAGATCAAGTAGTTTAGTATGTGCATGTGTGCTCTGTGATAGATTGGGGGCCCTTTGGAAGGTCGATCCTGTTCTCCCTGGAATGGTCTCACAGAAACAGTCCACTTGTTAAATGGTCATGGAAGATTGATGTATGGAATTATCCAGTTTACAACATTATTGCTTTGCCCCCCCCCTCACTGTCTGCCCATTTGGTTGCAAGATCAAGCCAGGATACTGGAAGTCCTGGCCCCTGTTAAAGCTGCTACTGTCAAAAACATTGTTTATCACCCCTCTCCCATAGGGAAATGTGTGCAGATGGCTGCATTGATTTGGGGACTGGTCCCTTGTGTACAGTCTAACAAATGCTGCATAGTTGAATGTGCACACAATGACCACCTAACCACCAGTCTGACACTGCAAGAACTGAATCCAGCCTGACGAGATACCAGCAGATAGTGAAAATGTTCAATGGTACAAAGTCATGTAACCGTCACATGTGTGTCAGGCTTTTTTGTGCCTTTGCCCCCTATTTCGCAGAAACAATCACTAAGAGATGTCTGCCTCCTGTCAATCCACTGCCCAAGTAACGTATAAATTATACAGATCATAGTGCACATCATGATTTGGTAAATACCAGAAATACTTTAAATACACCAGCACACAAAGATGCCTTGCAGAAAAACTCCCTCTTTTTTGTTGCCATAAAATGAATAAAAAATATCATGCCAGAGATGTTATAAAAAAACCCTAATGCAGAGTCATGGGGGCTCTGGAGCTTGGTAGGGCTACACCCTGGATGGGAATCCAGTGCACTGCAAACATACCTCACCTGAATGAATAAACCCCTAATGCAGAGTCATGGGGGCTCTAAAGCGAGGTTGGGCTACACCCTGGATGGGAATCAAGTGCACTGCAAACCTACCTCACCTGAATGAATAAATTCCTAACGCAGTCTCATGGGGGCTCTGGAGCTAGGTAGGGCTACACCCCGCATGGGAATCCAGTGCACTGCAAACCTACCTTTCCTGCATAAATAAACCCATAACAATAGTGTTCTGCTCTGTGTCCTCCTTCTCCTGCATACTGTATATACCCTCAGCTACATCCAGGCATCTGCCAATCAACTGCATCCAGGGATAGAATGAAAAGTTTTAGCTGAATCTAGTTTTCTATATTCAAGTGTATCTCATTGTCCCACTTCCAGCAACAGGATCACCTGAACAATGACCACTACCCCTAGTTGTCATCATATATAATATACACTCACCTGAAGGATTATTAGGAACACCTGTTCAATTTCTCATTAATGCATTATATAATCAACCAATCACATGGCAGTTGCTTCAATGCATTTAGGGGTGTGGTCATGGTCAAGACAATCTCCTGAACTCCA
>JAABNY020000108.1:27970800-27984649 GCA_015164015.2 Brevimyrus niger | reverse complement strand
GAATTAAGGCAGTTCTGAAGGCGAAAGGGGGTCAAACACCGTATTAGTATGGTGTTCCTAATAATCCTTTAGGTGAGGGTATAATCATGAATAATTATATTATAGAAAGTGAGATTTGCAGACGCATGTCCCAAAATCTCTGTCACCTTCTGTGCTCATTTGAGGCATTCTGTCCTCATATAGGCATTTATTTGCTTTTCGCTAATTCCGCATTTCTTCACACCTCCCTTGTCCTATTATTAGCATTGATGATATCTGACTGATTGACTGGAAACGGCAAATGGTTTCCAAGGCGACACGTCACTGTGCTGAGGCACCCCTGGCTATTTAACACGCCTCCTGAACCTTGGTGTGTGGTACCAGCATGGGCAGAATGTGCCCTAAGCCACTTAGACTGTCGAACCCACGGCATGACAATTTGGAAACAGCCTGTAACCAAAGACATCTTCAGCTGTCCTTCCTCTCACTGTATTTTTAGCAATAGCTAGATGGCAATGGTAAGTATACTGAGACGTAGGTGTTTTTCAACCATCCTTTTCTAAAATATCTACTTGATAGATTTTGTTTTTCCACATTTCTGATCAAACTGAAAGAAATATTACAAAAGAGATACGTTTGTCTAAAATTGTTTATTTAAACATACCTACCCTGGGGTCAAATGTCAGGGTTTTCTCATAGTGACACAATTACTGTACAAGCATGCAAGAGTTACAATAATATTTAACTTAGAAATGTCCCTTCAAAAGCTGCATGAAAACATTTTCGTGTGATAAACCAAATTGGGAAGATGTTCAGATGCATGTATCTGAGCACATTTAATAATCGCTAAGACTACTTAGCAAAGCAAGTGAGTACCCTGAGTCCATAACCTTCCTATCAATACAACAACATAGCCACCATCTAAAGGGACTACAAAATTTAGCATGCAATAATAAAATGCACGAGCATACTTACGTAGCTTGCCCACTGTATCAGTTACATTCTAATCCAGTGGAGGCAGTGTGTTGGGAAGCTGTGCCTAAGAGGTCGTCAGATCATATCACATAGTTGGAGCATCATTGGACCCTTGAGCAAGACCCTTAATCCAAATTGCCCCAGGGCCAGGCTGCCCCTCCTTTCTCAATTGTGCATCATCTTGGGTAAAAGCATCCACTAAGCTAATAGTATGTTGCCTGCAAAAGTATTTTCCAATAAACAAAAATACAAGCTCATCCTACCCTTGAAAGGGCTCTCTTCTTATTTTACCTTGACGCATTATATGTCCATGTCCTGGCAGGACAGAGGTGGCAGGGTCGCATGTTATTTGCACTTGCTGTGGTTCCCTCCGTTTTGGCTGCTTGGGACAAGTAACAACGAACAAAACAGCTGCTGGTTTGAGCGCCGGCTGGGTGTTGGTCAGTGCCCACTCACTCCCACGTCCGCAGCCTGCCAGTCTCCGGTGTGGGCACATAGCAAGAGAGGGCTGCTTATCAACTGCGTGCCACTTTTACATTACAAGCGCAGAGCCGACAAGGAGGGAGGTAGAATCGGGTTTCTCCTGTATTAAGGTTTTTGTATGTTGCCAGTGGAGCCACAGACTCCTTTGCAAAACAGAGACGCCTGATCAATACAGTAAAACTAGTATGCACAAGATACAGTATATTGCAGTGATGTTTAGAGTGACAATATGGGGTACAAACTGGTTCATCTTCTCTCAGCAGCAGTGCTCACTTATCAGCTAATCCACTAGAATCTATGGATAGAAAGTTGTGATTTGATCAGAGGAAACACGGGGTGCTTTTTAATACCAAGAACTCAAAGGTCGTACTTGTGATCTTGGCAAGAATGGTCTTGCTAACTTGCCTCCCGAGAACGAACTTGGGGTGCAATGCATCATGGGATTGGCAAGGATGCAACCGATGTATCCTTGATATTTGGGGCGGGACAAGAACGAGCGATGGATCTGGACTTCCAAAGCAGAAGATGACGTGAAACGGGCACCAGGACACAAATGTGGCCAAGTACACATACTGAGAAACGCGCGTGTTGTGACCAGGGCTCAAACTGTCATGGAGTGTGTGGGTGCCCCCCTATCCCACCATGGGAATAAATGACAAAGAACAGATCAATATTTTACATGCATTATTCATTGTTTGTTCGTACAGTACTTTCTCCAGTGGTTCCTTCAGTCGTTCATAAAGGTTTACATAATTAACAGATATAGTAACAAATATAGTACTTGTTTGAGATAAAAGATAAGTGACAATTCATTAATGAGCAAACATGACATCAGTTAGTAACTAACACTTAATTTGTGGTTAATTAGTACATAATTTTCCCTTCAAGTAAAGTGTTACTTATCATGGTTTTAATTCTAGTCTACTCCAGTTTTCAACATCACTACTGCCTTTCACTGCAGTTCTCCCTATCAAACACAAAATAGCAAGTAATCGATCCTTGATCCATGCTCCCTAGTCCCTAACATTTCCCAGAAGGCATAATTCTGTACTGTGAAAATCCACGGTTATTATTGGTCATGCCAGTAATTTTTTTAACCTCGTCAAGTGTGTTGTGGCGTTGTTGACACATTCAAGCCAATCAACGTACAGTAGCAGACAGTTCTGTGGTCATATATTAAAAAGACGTAAACGGGAAGTAAGACAGCCGATATTAACCATGTACGGCATTTCCAGCTGGGATTCTGTTGGAGAGACATTGTATAGCTATCAGCCACAAAAAATCAGGAAATTTCTTAATTAGCTAACACTGTCAGGGTCAGCCCCTGTGTCTCACTCTGTGTTCCTTCCCCATTTGGCCAGCAGGTGTTGCTGGTCATCGTGTTCTTCGTGATTTGTCTTTGTTCTCCTATGTTGTTTGTCTGGCTCTGTGACTCAATACGTTGAGCGTGTGACTAGCTGTATACTTTCCATCCTGTGTTTGAATCCTACCTCTCTGTTTTTGTATTTTTGATCCCTAATGTTTCATTTGAGTTTCTCTTGTTCTTGTGCCTGATTTTATAGTTGGTTTCTGTTTTGTTCCTTGTGCCCCTGCTTGTGTCTTTACCTGTTTAATTCCCTAGTGTTGGTTTCTGTTTCTCTGTTTCTTTGCTTAGTTCTTAGTTTCCTTGTCTTGTTCCTTTTGAGTTCATTAGTTTTCACCTGTGCCCTGTTTCCCTGGTTTTCTGTAATTAGTTTCACCTGTTGTGTTTTAGTCATTCCCTGTCTTTGTTCTGTTCCTTAGTGGTTCGTTGGATGTGTTTGGTTGCTTGTTTCTATCAGTTTATGCTTGTATTAGTCTTTGATTGTATTTGGTAATGTTTGTATTTGGCTGTGAGTTTTGAGTTGGTTCTGTCGACTTTTGATTGCTTTCTTAGTTGTTGTTAGCTGCGATTCCGGTTTTTGATATTGAGTCTTAGTGTATCCCCTTTACTTTTGCCCCCCCGTGGTCCCTTGTTTCGTTAGTCCTTTGTGTTTTTTGTGTTCAGTTTAATGAACCCCATATTTTGTTGTTGGAGCTGCAAGTGGGTCGTCCACCTTTCTGTGCCTGCCATGCCTCGTTCTCGTACCTGAGCCTCCTGCATTTTTGAAAAACACGCGAAAGTATAAAAGAATTAAGGTGTTGATTCTGTTGCAGCTAGTTAGTTATAAAGCCTTTTAGCCAAACATCTGGGTGAGAAGACAGTTAATGAGAGTGTAGTCTCACTCTCTTCTGTGTTTTCACATCTACAATCGATAAATACTGAAAATATACAGCAAAAAAGGGTTGTAAGCAGCCTGTTCATCATTTATATTTGTTTTGTATCATTTCAATGTGACAATATTTGTGATAATGTTCTTAGGAAAAATTGTTACTATAAAATTTATCAGTATAGACTTCCAATCCTTGAATGGTAATTCACAAAATATGTATCTGTAAGTATCATTCCCCCCCAAAGATTTGAGTCCCACCATCCCCCGTGAAATATTTTTACAACTCATGGCCATATGTCGCCATACATGTGATTAACAACAAGTGATGCCACCCAAACAACCAGACCTCAACAGTCCTAGATAACAGGATACCCAGAAATGATGTGTAAAGGTTCTTAACACTCAGCCAAAGCCCATGAGAAGAAAGGAATTGCAGAAGGGATGAGACCTGACCAGTGTCACATAGTATAGGTCAGTGCTTGCTTGAATCATGCATCTTTAAGTTAGTTTAAGCTCTGACATTTCTCCACAGTGCTTGTCTCACACCCTAAAACCTCAAAAACAGGGTGTATTACTCTAAACATCATGAGGTGAACAAATGCAAAAATGTGCATGTCTCCACTGTCCATGATATGTGCAATTGCTCAAAGAAAGAAATACAGGCTGGTGAAAGACGAATGAATACTTGTACTGAATTAACTATTTATGTGGAAAAAAATGTGTGATCTTGCAAGGGGAAACGTCATTTTACATTATGCAGAGACATACAGTACTGAAAAAGACAGTCAAGCAAAACATTTTAAATAAAAACTAATATATAGATAATGAAGGCGTAATAAACATGGCTGCCCATATATTTACATTTCTTGATATATTTAGCCAACGGCTCTAAAATGGCTGAAAACTGGAACCAAACATAAATGGCAATCAGTTTTGATTACACTGTTGAAGTTTGAATTTGGTAAGCACATTTGGACAATTGAACTGTCTATAGGATATAGAAAATTTTGTTTGCACACAATTCTGTTTTTGTATTTTTGTATATATATTCTGGGTTGCATCAGAGGAGTCAGATGCAGTGTGATCAAGGCTAAATGTAATGTGTAAAGGAATTCTTTTTGTACCAGGTAACTACAGTTATTATCAGTATTAGGGTTTAAGAGTACATCTTGCATGCATCATTAATTTTGTGTTGTTGTAGTGGACACTTCATGGGAGTTTTACTTACACAAAAATGTTCTGAGGGGCAAAATAAAAAAATTAATGTTTTAGAAAGAAACCAACCAGATTGTAGAGGAAGTGGGTCCAAGCAACTAGAGGAAATGGAACCAACCAATCAGATATCTTGGTCTCACCTCCTCTATTTGCTTGGACCTGCCTCCTCTACAATCTGATTGGTTATTTGTCTGAACCAATATTTTTTTTTGTTCTGCCCTCAAAACATTTTTGTGTATGTAAAACTCCCACGAGCTAGTGGACCATTCTGAAAAGAACTTGGAAAACATATAATATGCTAGATGAAGGGCAGCTTGTTTACATTGTATGTAGCAATAAAAAGAGAGTAGGTAGGCTTTGTCAGAGTGCGAGGCAAATTAAAATAACAGTACATTTAATGAGTCGTTCAGAGCTGTGACTTTCAATGAATTCATAAACCTAGTGTTTCTAATCAGCACTCTAAGTGGGTGAATCATACAGTCCAGCAAAGACACTTTCGAAGGACTGTTGTCTCAACCATGGATTCAAACTCACAGCAGTAGGAATACTGCTTCATGAAACATCTCCCCCTCTACACTCAATCCCACATTAGGTTGTTTATGTTTTCTGTTAGCTGACACTTAAGGAGAGATGAAAATATGTTAATGGATAGAAATGTCAATCAGGTTACTTGAAATTTCTCTGTATTACGTAAAACCTGTGAAGTGCACTAGTGAGTGAGTGTGATTCATCTGGTTCCAGAGCTGACAAAAAAAACTCAGACCCTGAACTGGCTGCTGATCCAGATTGATACTGAATAGCCTACTAAATTTTTGTGTTGTAGGAAGGTTTACCGTACATCACAATTACAAGTACAAAAACGTTCAAAATGTTTTCTTGCTGTTCCCAGAATGTTATTCCACTACTGCCACTAATACTACAATTCAGACTAATAATACAAAATAAAACCCTCACTTTACACATCAAAGATCATGGCATCACGGTTTGATGGCAGGTTCATAGTATATCCTTCTAGCACTTCTATGAAATAATATTTTAATATAAAACAATGTTTTCAACATTAATTATGTTAAAAAGGATGTTCAGGTGATAATTTCATTGTGCTGACATTGAGAGAACATTTGCTAAAATGAAAAACATGGAAATATCACTCTACTGATGTTACAACAGGAACATTCTCTGCCAACTTTGAGAAGACCTTAAAGTAACATTGGCTGAAGTTCTGGGAACGTTCCCTGTCAGCTGAGCTGCTTTTGCATCTTGAGCTGTTCCCAGACTCCAGCTATATGCAATAAACACAAAACTTGCACAAAAAGTTACACTTCTGAGACATTAAGGACAAGTAATTTTAAAAACTGGATTAAATCTGTTTTATTGGAAGAACCCAGGATAGTTCCACATGCCAATCAAACCTGCCCCACCCCCAGGGGCATGACTCCTGGGTCTCTGCTTGCTGACTGTTACTCTGTGTGCTCAGCAATTGCTAAGGACACTTGATAATTAGCTAACAGCGAGTGAGCTGATCACGGCCGCCACTGAGGCTGTCCCTGTAACCATGCCAAACCTGTCTGCAGCGTAGAATTGACTGTGGGCTCCATCTTTGCTGCAGAACTAGGCCTTGTCACTCTGTGAGTGTCCTTCTCAGAAGAATATAAAAACAAATATATCAAACTGCCACAATAGGCAGTAAGTCAAGAAAGCAGCATCATTGCTAATACCACAGCAACATAGCATGCTCAAGTTACAAAAATAAAAATGCTGTAGCATTACAGCACACACAACTAGCAGAAATGCTAATACTATAGCATTACAGCACACATAACTACTAGCAATGCTAAAGTTGTAGCATTATAACACATATAACTTACAGCAATGCTAATACTAATAGCATTACAGCACATATAACTAATGACAATGCCAAAGTTGTAGCATTACAGCACACACAATTTACAGCAAAATTATTACTACAGCATTGTGGCAAAAAAAACTTACAGCCATACTAATACTATGGCACTTTAGCAAACACAGCTTACAGCAACTCTATTATTATAGCATTATAGCACACACAATTATAAGCAAAGCTAAAGCTATAGCATTATATTACACACAACTTACAGCAATTCTAATACTATAGCATTATAGCACACAACATAAAGCAATGCTAACTCCATTATAGTATACAAAAGACACAACAATGCAAAGACTCTCCTATTATAGCATACATGGGCCAACAGCACTAATAATACCATGTTATAGCATATTCAAGGTGAAGTGAAGTTAATCCTACAGTGTTATAATAAACACAAAACAAAACAAATAGCACAGCATTAAACTATTTACAAGCTTAAGAATTTTAATATTGCAGCAACACAGCACTCATAGGGGAATCCCAGACAAATGGCGTGGCATTCCAGCAGATTCTTACAGGTATTCCTCATTCAGTTAAACACTATTTTGAATGAATTCACCAGTCAGTCAGTTGCTGACTCGAATATCACAGATCCATGTACTTTGTGTCCACAATTAAAAACAAATTACTGGTGATTCAATAGAGTTAGCAATTCTGATGCACACATTTTGCAAAAGTCTACACATATATCTTTGGGCAGTAGCACACCTCTCACTGGGACTACAGCTGTGTCTTTTAGAGACACACTTCAGTCAGCCACTAAAACAACGAACTAATGCAGGACTACACACATGAAGAGGTAGAAGAAGAAGCAAAGGAGGACAGAGAAATATACATATCAAATTAGATAAGAGTGAGTTTTATTGATAATGTCATGAATAGAACAGAGATTATGAATTTCCTTCACCTGCCTCATCTTGCTCTCTAAAAGACACACAAATGGATGAGAGAAGGTTTGGGGGTCATAGCACAGGGTCAGCCCATGTGCAAACTACTCTACCAAGGCCGGAGCTGGGCTCAAACTGGTGACCTTCCAGTCACAGGACAGAGGGTTAGTTCACTGAGCCACACAGCATCCCCGAGGTGAATTGCTAGCAGGTTCAGGCCAAAATTGAATTGGTATACTGTAGCTGGAATAGTTAACAGGTAGGTTTTGCAGTAGAGTTGCACAGTATGGTTTTTCCATGCTTAGGAGCAGAGTTGGGTAATTCCGATCCAGAGTAAATATCCAATCTGGGATTTTGTTTCAACCAACCTGCTGAAACCAAGTCTTGGTCTGGACTTTTACTCTCTAGACCTGAATTACCCAACTTTGCTTAGGAGACACAGTAACTATGCGGACATCATAGAAAATCACCAAACAGTGGGAGAAACTGCCTCTTCAGTACATCAGCCTCTCCATCACCAGTATGGTGTTAGCAAATAATACCGTCAGACTCAGAGAAATTCAAAATCGCATCTTGCAGGACAATGGCATTTCCCATGATGTGTGGTGTATTGTTATATCCATTAGTGATTGTGTACTGAGAAGAAACAGGACGAGAGTGAAGCAGATATTTGGAGTTCTGCTGGAGAGGAATAGCAAGCATGCGAAATATATGCAACATGCATATCTTTCACATGAATATCTTTTAGTATGAATATTACTTTACAGTGTACTCTGTTGTTGCTTATGCACTATACTCTACGTCATTATACTCACTACTGTATACTCTACGTCAACATCATCAAAGGAATCTCTAGCTCTGCAAAATACTTAGTTTGATGTGAATGCGGAATGAAGATGTGTATGTTAATGAGGCTGGATTCATTTTGACCAGTAACATCATAGCGTTTTATGGTACAGCAAATTGTAAAATGCAGTGCAATAATACAACAAAACACATTGAGTGTTTTTAGCCACAAGATCTCATCTGCATCACAAAGGATGTGTTCTCTGACCGAACAGCAGAGAAAGTAATGCTTAGAATGATAAATCCATCCTTGATAAGCCCAAATCCGTAGGCTCAAGTAGACTGACCTGTTCATACAAATTCCTATTATATACTATCCATTACTAATAAAAAAAAAAAAAAACTGGATTGTCTATGGTGGAATGAAGATCACTTGGATGTGTGGGCGGGAATTGATCCATTCTTGGACGATTCCTGAATGCTGAAAACTAACGTTATCCCATGACAGCGTAGGCAGTGTGGCTTGGGATACTACGATGGGTCTGTGGGGGTGGGAATAAAATAACATTGAGTCTGTGGAGGAATTCCACAAGAATAGGAACACTGTATTGGTCAATAGTGACATGGCAACGGCCCACCCTTTGCAGACTTAACGCAGCAGGCATTTACAGTCTTGCTTGCTTTCAATGTTGCTTTTTAGTCCACTGGTTCTTCTGCCTCTGTGACAGTTTTTGGTGAGATTCAGTCCTGCCTCATCAACATAAAAATCATCCATTGTTTCACCGTCCACTTCAGGCTAGTAACACAGTGTGTAGGCTCCGCACAGTCAAACTACTGAGTGCTGTAAAGAGAGAGTTTCCCCATAATTTGATGGTTTTCTGCATGGTGAAAATAGTTACTGTGTCCCTTAGACACAGAAAAGTCATAATTGTGCAGCTCTCCTACCTGACTTACCTGTTTTCATTGTGAAACATCCCAGTTATCACCACTGCAGTACACAGACTCAAACTGGCCGGACTCACTGCCCAGGTTCTCATAGCCATGACTGATGACACTATCAACTATCATCCCATTTGATATATTCCTGTTTTTTCCCTGTCCTCTCCACCTTCCGCTACCTCTTCCCCTCTGTACTATTACTGGTTCCATTGTCTTCCCTGACTCTTTTTGTCACATTTACAGTATGTGGTGAGGAGCAGATAGGGATCATGCATACACATTGTATCTTGATGGCTGACTTGTATGCGTAGAGCTTGGCAAAACGTGTGCATCAGAATTGCTAATTGAGTTGAAACAACAGTAATATGGCTACAATTCTGGAGTCAAAGTTCAGGGATATGTGGTGGAGGTATCACCACTGGATGATTGGTGAATTCATTCAGTCAAGGTGTGTATCTGATTGAGTAAAATTGTAAGTGAGTTTGTCCTTCTGCGTTTAAGGTTTGGCACTGTAATTTTTGTTTTTTGGCTTTGTGTGTATAGTTTCAGTAAATTGGGTAATTAGTCTGAGTAGGGTGTGTAACCAAATGCCAAAAACCGTAATTCAGGTTTTAAGGATCCTCGGTATGTCATTTTTGTTCCAGATGTGGTAAGATTAAATACCAACTGAGTAGACTGTAAAGAATATTATTTGAGATATTATGAAATAATTATGAGAGGTAGGTCTGTAAAGACAGTTTAGCCTTTTTGGACCCAATGAACTTATCATATACTATTACTAATACATCTAGTCATTGAATAATTTCCAACTGAAGAGTTGCAAAATTCACTAATTCCTGTGGAATAAGTTTTGGCATATTTAACAAAAGTTCTTTGGATTAAATAAGGACTGAGTGATTTTTAGTTCCCGACACCATATCAAATGATAAGGAATCTTGACTAGATCCTTGGGGGTCTCACCTCAAAAACAATAAAAAACGGACCAGATGAGTTTTGGAAACTTGCTACTCAATTATTCTAAGCAATAAAGATTGTGTGGCACTCCTCGGTTTTTAACACCAATTAATGCTGCATAAATCAAGCAAATCAAGTTTAGGAAACTTCAATCTTTTATCTACGGACGCCGATGTCCCTTAACCCCTTTAGAAAACACCAGCTGCATTCAGTCTTTGATAGACGTGACATCTGTCGGCATTCTGTAAAGACTCTATCAAGCCTGATTAATTAAGGGGTCAGCTGGAATAAGCACTGGCATGTCCTGTGGGGCCGGGAGCACGGTCACGTATCGGGGTATGTGCAGGGAATGCAGTTATGCCGTTCCAGGCACGACCCCATCACGAAGGCTGTGAGCATTAGACTGCCTTTCTGCTTCATGTGAAACGATGACACAGCTCAAGGTTTCTGCAATGATCTAAAGGGTTACACCTAATCAGTGCCCTAAGTATAGTGAGTCCCAGTGATTATGACTCACTGCGCACCTCTCATAAAGGCACACCGAAACAGCCCTTTAAAATGTTCTTTATTTCAGCTTGGGTTGCAGACATAACTTAATTTCCCTGCGGCACAGCAGCCAGGATTTCTGAAGCCTGTACAGGTACCTAATGGTATCTGATTAATGGCAGTCGGTGGTTAGCAATCAGTAATTTGCGACATGAACGACACTCATTCTTCTGAAATTCTAAAACTGCCATCGCCACCGCACAATCCCCTTTGCTAGGACGCGCCTCAAAAGAAACATTATAAATTCACTTCACAGGAAGAGTAGGTGTGTCATCTTAACTACTGTATGTCGGAAGTATAGCCAAATATCCGAGCAAAAGAATCAGGTCTGAGCTGCCAACGCTGCACGATGCCCAGAGAATAGCATGAGGTATTATACTGGCTGTAATAGACAAACTAAATTTAGACTTAGAGACACGTTGGCTTTCCTCTTCAGCATGTCTCTCTGTAATTCCTAATCACAGATGCAGTCACTGGACTGCAGCCTCACTGAGCCCGGTGCCACAAGGTTGATAATCACACTTTAGCAGTACTTTAGGAGTGCCACATAATATTTGAAATATTATCCCAAACAGCCGAAGGTATTATTACTTAGGGTTCCAGCCACTATTTAAATGAGATGGTCCAATTTTTGACAAAGAAGTGCTTAAACTGTAATTGGCATACTGCATAGGTTTGTTCCTGAACGTATTAACATTAATAGTGAAGTATGCTTCAAGTGCAGTGAAGCAGGGCAAATAAGGAGAAAGCAAATATGGAAGCCTTATGACTAAAGTATTCCAGGAAATGCAGTGATTGGGCAGGCTCTTATATTTAAACGGGACTAGAGCCCAACCACTTTTCGATGGACTGATGTTTTAGTGGGGCATTGTGGAACAGAGCGGGACTCCAGCATGACATATCCTGACGTGTTCTGTGGAGCTATGACCTCCGAGGAGAAGCCTCAGGCTTCCGCAGCCTTTGAAGGCACCTGCATATCTGAAAAGACCACCAGGCTTTCACACTGAGCTCGACTCTGTTCATCTCATCCAACCCCCCCCCCACACACACACACACACACACACACACACACACAACTTGCCACCCACATAAACGCCACGGTGGATTGTGGCATTTTTCTGCCTTTACATTAAATTACTGAGTGCAGGCGTAAGAACTTGAGAATGCCAACTATATTGTACAGCTGGGCCACGGTGTATGACCTGCCCTGCCTGACCCACACCAGGTATCGGCGCTAAGACGTCTATGGGGGGGTTCTCTCTTCCAACTGTTAAAGTTCTTTGACGTATTTTCTAAAATCTACCAAACTGGATCCTCCACTTAAGGCGATCGATAACTACCAGTTTGGGAAGAGGCAGGGACGAAGGAATTGATTAAGTAATGATTTTCATGAGTCATCGCAGTGATAAACGAATTTCAGAGCCACTGAAGAGACCTACATATCACCAGCATAGCAGTCGGCGGATACCTCCACAAAAACAATTAACAGTGTATCTACAACATATCATTACAGCCCTTTTAAAAACTGAATCGATATGAAATGTGACAGTATAATCTATAGAGTGAAGGAAAGCCATTGATAAGACATTGGTAAGCTAATGAAACTTGTATCGATATGTCGAGTAGTAGTTCAAACAAAAGAAGTACAACAGTTTCTCATTTTACAAGAAAAAAATTATTGCAACAATTCAAGTTGAAAAATGAGGCAATAATTATATACATATAAACGTATATGCATGTTTAAATTTTATATAGATAGATAGATAGATAGATAGATAGATAGATAGATAGATAGATAGATAGATAGATAGATAGATAGATAGATATAATGTTATTGAACATGATACATAAACTAACATAAATCATAACTCACGTCTAATGTCTAGCAAAAGTGAATTTTCAAAGCTTTCAGTTGTACATGCAAATACCTGCTTGCAGGGAGCAGAATGAGTCGTCCAGTAAGAGGCTGAGCGCTGCAGGTGCCTCGTCTCTCTGTCCTTATCTCACACCCGATCTGCCCCCCCCCACCCACCCCCCCCACAACTTGACCTTGAGCGGCTCGACCCGCCAGCATTCATATAATCATTGCTGTCATCTGGGCCGTATTGGTAAATACCACAATTACCACCGTAAGGATTCTCTCAGCCACCTTCCCTATCTGGACTGTCTGTACTGTTTCCTTGCAGAACCCTTGACGCAGTGAAGCAGGCAAGACAGAGGTCACGGCGACTCCGAAGGGGGGGAAACGTTCAAGGTCTCCTGCCCCCTAAAGAAGAATAACAGAAGGGAGGGTCCAGTGAACTTTGCGCAAGGTGTTAGATCCCCGAATTCCCTCGGAACTAATCCTGAGCCGAGCCCTGGCTCACACAGAAGGAGGACCTGCCTGGACCCGTACAGAAAGGCTGCCTGGACCCACGCGTTTTACAGAACATAACACAGAGAGCAGACATTACCTCGTAAAGGAAGCAGACGGTCCAGTGCACTCTGCCGCGAGGTTGGTCTTTTAGGAGGAGGGGGGCGCGGGGGGGAGCCACAAGTGACAGGAGGCGACAGCCGTGCGCTGGAGCGACAAGCGGCTCGGTGTGGCGACCTCCCCCTCTCCCCTTCGCAGCATCTCTCACTGCGTGAGCCTGAACCTCTCAGAACAAGCGTATCCACACTGCAACGCCAACTGCACAAAGCTATCCTGTCTTCCCCTCTCTCTCTCACTATCTGATTCAAGGGATGCAGTAGCAGATACGGCACTGGAACGGACGAAACGGATGGGGGCACCTCGCGAGCAAGGCGGTATTTTTAACTTACCCGGCATGTGCGAGACATCATCCCAGATCCAGTGCAGGATTAATTACGCGGTGGCGAGATTGCAGCTCAGCCTTTGTGGATCGGCTAAAGTGGAGCTACGTTACAGCAGAGCTGCGCAGCCAGTACCATCTAAGGAGCCAGCC